>JADRCD010124386.1:7095-33381 GCA_019843815.1 Montemys delectorum
GTTTTTTTGGATATTCCTGGTCATACTGGCAGCTTCTGTGTGATAGATGCATGAAGCTTCAAATCTTACAGTTGTGCTAAGGCATTTCAGTTTTAAAGTTCAGGGATAGTACCACATCCATGTAATAGCCATCTCTGGAAATGAAAAGAGGGAATAATAACACCATTCTATCTTTTCTCTTTGGAGCTTGGGGTATTCTGTCAAAACTTATACATTTAAAGCCTGTGGAACAAAATTTTATAGTGAAGAGAAACAGATTGTAGGCTGACAGTGCACAATATGTCCTATAGTTCTGTGCTTTAGTACAAAGATGATTTCATCTATTCAAAATGTTGTCCCTTTAAATATGTATTTAAAATTAGTTCAGGTTTCAGACCTATTCTTTATTTGTTTTGTTGTTGTCAAGACTTAGTTTCACTATGTAGCTCTCTCTATCTTAAAAGTCATGCTGAGGCCAGGTTGGCTTCAAAACCACAAGGATAGGCCTCCTTCTGGCTCTTGAATGCTATGATTAAGGGCATGCATCACTCTGTCCTGCTAGGATTTATTCTTCTTCTTATTATTATTAGATACTTTCTTTATTTACATGTCATATGATATTTCTTTTCCCAGTTTCTCCTCCAAAAAATAAAAATATAGATAAAAATAAAAAAACAAAAAATCAAACAAAACAAAACAAAATACAACAAAAAAACAAATCCCTGTTACCTCCCCCTGCTAACCACAGCACCCTCTCCTGTTTTGTGGCCCTGGCATTCCTCTATACTGGGGCATAGAGCCTTCAAAGGGCCTCTCCTCCTATAGATGACCAACTAGGCCATCCTCTACTAGACATATACTACTGGAGCCATTAGTCCCACCATGTGCACACTTTGGTTGGTGGTTTAGCCTCTGGGAGCTCTGAGGGTACTAGTTAGTTCATACTGTTGTTCGTCCTAAGGGGCTGCAAACCCTTCAGCTCCTTGGGACCTTTCTCTAGCTCCTTCATTGGGGACCCTGTACTCAGTCCAATGGGTGGCTGTGTACCTCTACTTCTGTATTAGTTGGGTACTCTCAGAGCCTCTCAGGAGACAGCTATATCAGGCTCTTGTCAGCCAGCACTTGCTGGCATCCACAATAGTGTCTGGATTTGATAGTTGAATATGGGAAGAATTCCCAGGTGGAGCAGTCTCTGCATTATCCTTCCTTCAGTCTCTGCTCCATAGTTAGTCTCTGCAACTCCTTCCAATGGTATTTTGTTCCCCCTTTTAGGAAGGAATGAAATATCCACATTTTGGTCTTCTTTCTTCTTGAGTTTCTTGTGGTTTGTGGATTGTACTTTGTATATTCTGATCTTCTGGGCTAATATTCACTTATCAAAGAGGGCATACCATGTATGTTCTTTTGTGATTGGGTTACCTCACTCAGTAGTACTGAGTAGTACTCCATTGTGTAAATGTACCACATTTTCTGTATCCATGCGTCTGTTGAGGGACATCTGGGTTGTTTCCAGTTTCTGGCTATTATAAATAAGGCTGCTACGAACATGGTGGAGCATGTGTCCTTATTACATATTGGAGCATCTTCTGAGTATAAGCTCAGGAGTGGTATAGCGGTATAGTGGTATAGTGGGTCCTCTGGTTGTACTATGTCCAATTTTCAGAGAAACTAGCAAACTGATTTCCAGGGTGTTTGTACCAGTTTGCAATCCCACCAGCAATGAAGGAGTGTTCCTCTTTCTTCACAACCTCTCCAGCATCTGCTGTCACCTGAATTTTTTATCATAGCCATTCTGACTGGTGAGAAGTGGAATCTCAGGGTTGTTTTGATTTCCATTTCCCTGATGACTAAGTATGTGGAATATTTTTTCAGCCATTTTGTATTCATCAGTTGAGAATTCTTTGTTTAGCTTTGTACCCCGTTTTTTAATAGGGTTATTTGGTTCTCTGGAGTCTAACTTCTTGAGTTCTTAGTTTATATTGGATATTAGTCCTCTATCAGATAAAGCAGATCAAGGATTGGTAAAGATCTTTCCCCAATCTGTGGGTTGCCATTTTGTCCTATTGAAAGTATCCTTTGCCTTACAAAAGCTTGTAATTTTATAAGGTCGTATTTGTCAATTCTTGATCTTAGAGCATAAGCTACTGGTGTTCGGTTCAGGAAAATTTCCCCTGTGCCCATGTGTTTGAGGCTCTTCCCTACTTTCTTTTTTATTAGTTTTGGTGTATCTGGTTTTATGTGGAGGTATTTGATCCATTTGGACTTGAGCTTTGTACAAGGAGATAGGAATGGATCAATTTGCTTTCTTCTACATGCTAACTGCCAGTTGAGCCAACACATTTGTTGAAAATGCTGTCTTTTATCCACTGAATGATTTTAGCTCCTTTCTCAAAGTTCTAGTTGCCATAGGTTTGTGTGTTCTTTTCTGGGTCTTCGATTCTATTCCATTGATCTACTTGCCTGTCACTGTACCAATACCATGCAGTTTTTATCACAGTTTCTCTGTAGTACAGCTTAAAGTCTGGGATGGTGATTCCACCAGAGGTTCCTTTAGTGTTGAGAATAGTTGTGACTATCCTGAGCTTTTTGTTATTCCAGATGAATTTGCAAATTGCTCTTTCTATGTCTATGAAGAATGAGTTGGAATTTTGATGGGGATTGCATTTAATCTGTAGATTGCTTTCACCAAGACGGACATTTTTACTATATTAATCCTGTCAATCCATGAGCATGGGAGATCTTTCCATCTTCTGAGATCTTTTTCAATTTCCTTCTTCAGAGAGTTGAAGTTCTTGTCAAACAGATCTTTTACTTGCATAGTTAGAGTCACACCAAAGTATTTTATATTATTTGTGACTATTGTGAAGGGTGTTGTTTCCCTAGTTTTTTTCTCTGCCTGTTTATCCTTTGTGTAAAGGAAGGCCACTGATTTGCTTGAGTTAATTTTATATCCAACTACACTGCTGAAATTATTTATGAGGTTTAGGAGCTTTCTGGTGGAATTTTTGGGGTCACTTAAGTATACTATCATATCATTAGCAAATAGTGATAATTTGACTTCTTCCTTTCTAATTTGTATCCCTTTGATCTCCTTTTGTTGTCTAGATGCTCTGGCTAGGACTTCAAGTACAATATTGAAAAGGTAGGGAGAGAGTGGGCAGCCTTGTCTAGTCCCTGATTTTCATGTGGTTGCTTCAAGTTTCTGTCCATTTAGTTTGATGTTGGCTACTGGTTTGCTATATATTGCTTTTACTATGTTTAAGTACGGTCCTTAAATTACTGATATTTCCAAGACTTTTATCATGAAGGGATATTGGATTCTGTTAAATGCTTTCTCAGCATCTAATGAGATGATCATATGTGTTTTTTTTCCCTTTGAGTTTGTTTACATAGTGAATTACCTTGGTAGATTTCCATATATTGAACCATCCCTTCATCACTGGATGAAGCCTACTTGATCATGATGAATGATTATTTTGATGTGTTCTTGGATTGGGTTTAGAAGAAATTTATTGAGTATTTTTAGATCAATATTCATAAGGGAAATTGGTCTGAAGTTTTCTTTCTTTGTTAGGTCTTTGTGAGGGTTAGATATTAGAGTAATTGTGGCTTTATAGAACTAATTGGGTAAAGACCTTCTGTTTTTATTTTGTGGAATAGTTTGAGGAGTATTGGTATTAGGTCTTCCTTGAAGGTCTGATAAAACTCTACACTAAACCCATCTTGTTCTGGACTTTTTTTGGTTGGGTGACTATGAATGTTTCTATTTCATTAGCAGATATGGGACTGTTTAAATCATTGATCTGATCTTGCTTTAACTTTGGTACCTGGCATCTGTCTAGAAAATTATCTATTTCATCCAGGTTTTCCAGTTTTGTTGAACATAGGCTTTTGTAGTAGGCTCTCATGATTTTTTTGGATTCCCTCACTGCCTGTTGTTATGTTTCCGTTTTCATTTCTGATCTTTTTAATTAGGATACTGTCTCTGTGCCATCTAGTTAGTCTGGCTAAGGGTTTATCTATTTTCTTATTTTTCTCAAAGAACCAGCTCCTGGTTTGCTTGATTATTTGTATAGTTCTCTTTGTTTCTATTTGGTTGATATCAGCCCTGAGTTTATTTCCTGTCTCAACTCCTCTTGGGTGAATTTACTTCTTTTTGTTCTAGAGCTTTCAGATGTGCTGTCAAATTGCTAGTGTATACTCTCTCCAGTTTCTTTTCGGAGGCAATTAAAGCTATTAGTTTTTCTCTTAGTATGGCTTTCATTGTTTCCCATAAGTTTGTGGCTTCATTTTCATTAAACTCTAGAAAGTCTTTCTTTCTTTATTTCTCCCTTGACCAAGTTATCATTGAGTCGAGTATTGTTGAGCTTCCATGTGTGTGTGAGTATTCTATTGTTTATGTAGTTATTGAGGAGCAGCTTTAGTCCATGGTGATCTGATAGGATGCAAGGAATTATTTCAATCTTCTTGTATCTGTTGAGGCCTGATCAGTGACCAATTATACGGTCAATTTTGGAGAAGGTACCATGAGGTGCTGAGAAGAAGGTATATCCTTTTGTTTTAGGATGAAATGTTCTATAGATATCTGTTAAATCCATCTGTTTCATAACTTCTGTTAGTCTTACTGTGTCTTTGTTTAGTTTCTGTTTCCATGATCTGTCCATTGCAGAGAGTGGGGTGTTGAAATATCCCATTATTATTGTGTGTGGTGCAATGTGTGCTTTGAGCTTTAGTAAAGTTTCTTTTATGAATATAGAATCCCTTCCATTTGGAGCATAGAGGTTCAGAATTTAGAATTCATCTTGGTAGATAATACCTTTTATGAGTATGAAGTGTTCTTCCTTATCTTTTTTGATCACTTTAGGTTGAAAGTCAATCTTATTCGATCTTAGAATGGTTACTCCAGCTTTTTCCTTGGGAGCATTAGCTTGGAAAATTGTTTTCCAGCCTTTTATTCTAAGGTAGTGTCTGTCTTTGTCACTGAGGTAGGTTTCCTGTATACAACAAAATATTGGGTCCTGTTTATGTACCCAGTCTGATAGTCTATGTCTTTTTTTGGGCAATTGAGTCCATTGATGTTAATAGATATTAAGGAACAGTAACTGTTGTTTCCTGTTATTTTTGTTGGTAGAGTTGGAATTCTGTTCATGTGGCTATCTTCTTTTAGTTTTGTTGGAAGATTACTTTTTTGGTTTTTCAGGGATGTAGTTCCCCTCCTTGTATTGGAGTTTTCCATTTATTACCCTTTGAAGGGCTGGATTTGTGGAAACATAATGCGTAAATTTGGTTTTGTCATAGAATACTTTGGTTTCTCCAACTATAGTAATTGAGAGTTTTGCTGGGTATAATAGCCTTTGCTGCCATTTGTGTTCTCTTAGGGTCTGTATGACATCAACCCAGGATCTTATGGGTTTCATAGTCTCTGGTGAGAAATCTGGTGTAATTCTGGTATGTCTGTCTTTATATGTTACTTGATCTTTTTTTCTTTACTGCTTTTAATTTTCTTTCTTTGTTTTGTGCATTTGTCTATTATGTGGTGGAAGGAATTTCTTTTCTGGTACAGTCTATTTGGAGTTCTATAGGCTTCGTGTATGTTCATGGGCATCTCTTTCTTTAGAATAGGGAAGTTTTCTTCTATAATTTTGTTGAAGATATTTACTGGCCCTTTAAGTTGGAGCTCTTTACTTTCTTCTATACCTACTATACCTACTATCCTTAGGTTTGGTCTTCCCATTGTGCCCTCCATTTCCTGGATATTTTGGGTTAAGAACTTTTTTGCAATTTGTATTTTCTTTGACTGCTGTGTCAATGTTTTCTTTTTTTTATTAGATATTTTCTTTTGTTACATGTCATACAATATCTCCTTGCTCAGTTTCCCCTCTGGAAAAAAAAATAAAAAAATAAATAAACATAAAAACAACAAGAACAAACCCCTGTTCTCTTCCTCCTTCCCCCTGCTCACCACTTTACCCTCTCTTGCTTACTGACTCTGGCATTCCCCTACATTGGGGCACAGGTATTGTAGAGGATGGCCAAGTCATCAATAGGAGGAGAGGCCCTTGCCCCTATGTCAATGTTTTCTATGATATCTTCTGCACCTGACATTCTCTCTTCTATCCCTTGAATTCTGTTGGTGATACTTGCATCTATGGTTCCTGACTTCTTCTCTAGGATTTGTGTGTTCAGAGTTGTATCTCTTTGTGATTTCTTAACTGTTTCTACTTCTATTTTTAGGTCCTGGATAGTTTTGTTCAATTCCCTCACCTGTGTGGTTGTGCTTTCCTGTAATTCTTTAAGGGATTTTTGTGTTTCCATTTTAAGGGCTTCTACCTCGTTACTTGTGTTCTCCTGTAATTCTTTAAGGGATATTTGTGTTTTCTCTTTAAGGGCTTGTAACTCTTTCCTTGTTTTCTCCTGTATTTCTTTAAGGAAGTTATTCATGCCCTCTTAATTTCCTCTATCACCATCATGAGATTTGATTTTAGATCCAAATCTTGCTTTTTCAATGTTTTGGGGTATCCAGGACTTGCTGTGTTGGTAGTACTAGGTTCTAATGAAGCCAAGTCCTCTTGGTTTCTGTTGGTAAGATTCTTCCATTTGCCTTTTGCCACCTGTTGATCTCTGGAGTTAGATGTTCTTGCTGTCTCTGGCTGGAGCTTGTTCCTCCTGTGGGTCTGTAAGTCTGTGTCAGCACTTCTGTGAGACCAGTTCTCCTCTGGTAAGACCTGTGTGCAGAAGGCTATGGATCACCCATCCCTCCTGAGTCCTGATTTCAGAGCACACCATGGAGACAGTCTCTCCACTTGGGGGAAAGGTATAGAGAGGGCTGTGGATCTGCTGTCCCTCCTAGGTGTAGTCTGAGGTAGAAAGCATCCTGTCTCAGCTGCCCTGCCTCTTGTGAGGCCTGTGCCTCCTGGCTGGTCACACCTTAAAAAGTCACAGGAGAGAAAATGATCTAGGACCGATTCTTAAATGTGGTATAGAAGACTCTCTTGTGAGTTATTTAAAATATGTTATTAAAAAGTCTATAAGGCATAATTTTATAACTGTTTTTTTCAAATTATTTAAAATACTGCTTCTCATAAAAACATCATAGAAATATATTTATTTAAAATCTTTCAGATCATAAGTATATGAGTAAGTTCTGTAATTTATGACAGCAAAACTATTTTCTTACCTAAGAAATATGTAAGAAATTTCTGATAAAAATTTTAATTTATAAAATTATAGCTGCAAAATAATGTTAAAGTTATACAAAAAATATAATCTTAAAAGATACAGTTTTGATTTAAAATGAAATCTGTTAAAATTACTTAAAGTATTTTCAATTTGGCCTCCATAAAATATGAATAAGCTCTGTATAAAGTGTTGAATGGGCCTCTATTATGTTCAATAGAATGCTTTCAAAGTTTAGGTTCACAAAAAAATTAGTAATAAATATGTTTGCCATATAAGTTTGTTTCTCCCAAATTATCAGACATCTCTAATATCTTTATGCTCCTAGTAATGTTATGTTCAATCTAGTTGATTAATCTATATCTGTACATAATTGTCATCATTAAACAGATGCCAGGGAAATGTGGGCTGGCATATCTATTTTACAGTGTTATGTAAAATACTTTTATTGTCCTAAAAGCATTTTATTTACTTATTTAGCCCTCTATACATGGAGTATTTACATGCTAGTAACTACTGTTTGCCCTTTTATGAGCATCCATACTTTTACCTTTCCCAAAGGGAGTGAACATTTGGAACCATCTTATATGTGCATGATCTATTCAGATTACGTTATCAATGAAGAAATATGTATAACATTTGCTTCATACTGATTTTTTCTTGATAGTTCATCTTTTAATTTCCAAATAATATTTTATTAGGTAGATATACCATGTTTACTTATCCATTCATCTTCATCCATTAAAGGAAATCCTAATTGATGCTGTGAATCTTCATGATCATAAAAAAAAATACCATGCAATTATTATTACTTTTATTTAAAAAAAAAAGCCATTAATCAGTGAGCATTCATGGGAGTTTTTGTAGGGAGAAAAGAGAGAAATGTTAAAATAAAAGTATAATATTATAAAAAATTAAAGTATGTACAAGAACAGAGTCATGATAGGAGCATCCATGAATAGATTTTCTATATACATACATTTTAAAAGTCATTTGATAAGGATCATGATTCTCAATTTCTGGATTACATATTAAATCTATGTAAATATTTGTTTATAATACATTTATTTTTAAAAACAATGTATAATTATATTAACTTTAATGCATATCATGTATTTTATCTTTATTATTTTCTCTGTCCTCAATAACAGATTTGCATACTGGCTGTTCAAAGATAGTTCTTAGTGCTTTCACATTTAGTTTTGTATTGTGCTGAGCAAATGCCCATTGCATTTATCATGAATAACTCTTTTTTAGTAAGTGATGTGTCTCAATACTTTATTCATTTTCCTAAAATTATTTTTACCAATATTAGCATATCCTACATAATAATGTTATATAACTGTCATAAATTGTTTTATGTAAATCCATGTCTTGTGTTCCCATACTTATACTTGTTTTGAAAAGGAACTTTAATTTTAATAAAATACAGTTTATCAATCCATTACTTATTTCATGCATTACACATTTAATTTTCCTCAAAGACATGTAGGTTGTTCACTTATACTATCATTTAAAATTGTCATTATATATCTGATTTATTTAAAGGTATATTCTCCTTAAACTAATTTTCTGAAATACATTTAGAGGTAGATTTGTGTGTCAGTATGTATATGTGTGTATGTATATATGTATGCATGTATGCTAAGTTTTTAGGTAGTCTGTTGCTGTAGAACAAATGACTTCTATATTATAGTATCTTTGCTTCCTTATGAATATTCAGTTGGGTTTTGTATATATATTTTTATTTTCTCTCCATTTATCTACTCATATTTTTCTGTACATTTACTACATTTTCTTCTATAGTATACAAAGAGCCTTGTAAGATCAAATAATGTTCTTCCAATTTGTATATGCACATTTATAAATAATATTGAAAGTATGTAATATTTTAAAGATTTCAGTACAGTAATCCTAGTAGCAGTACAGGTATATTCTACAAACATGGAATAATGTCTACATAGTCTTGTGAAAGTCAAGAATAGAAAGGAGATATTGTTTATGCTTTTTTTGTGGGGTTTACCACATTGTTTCCTTTCCTGTCTGCCTAAATATGTTAGTATAAATATGTAAGTAACCAGTTAATCTTGAGTAACTTTTTACTAAAAATACTAGACAAAACATTTCTTTTATCATTTTTTTAATAAATGAGGAAAAAACAGCACATTTTGTTGAATATTTCAAATCATATTAATTGTTTTGAAACTAAGGAGAAAGTAAATCAAATTTGTTTATTAAATGTGCATGTATGTGAGTCTCTGGGGGAGGGGGTGGCAGAGAGTGTGAGTCTGTGTGCTCTTGTGCCACAGTACACATGGAGAGATTAAAAGACAGCTTGCTGGTATCCATTGGTTCTTTCTTTCCACTATTGTTCCATGAAGAATGAATTATGTTGTCATTCCTAGTGGCTGGTGGCTTTACCCATTGGGTCATCTTGCTCTCTTCTTTTACAGTATGTCTTTGATTTTATTTTTATAGTGTGTGTGTATGCTGTTGGTATAAATATATGTCTGTGTGTACATATATATGTATGTGTGTGCTTTTCCTCCTTTTCCCCCTTATTTTATTCATTTATTTCCTGTACTTTTTCTAATGAGAGACAGACACACTGTGAAAATGGATGTTTGGGAACACGAAGAGGACCTAAAGGGAGTCAAAGGAGTGTAAACCATGGCAGAGTATTATGTATGAAAAATATTTTCAGTAACAAAATAAATCTTAAGAAAGTTAAGTATTTATTTTGATTGTCCTTTTAGGATGTTCTTTTCTCATGCCCAACATTTAAGTTGCATCTTGTTCATTCAAAGTCATTTTTTAAAACCTATGAAAGGAGAGAAGGACAGATGGAAAGAAAGAAAGACAAACAGGACTTTACATTTCAGAGAAGAAAAAAAAGAGCCCCAAAAGCCACCACATAAAATGCAGGCTGCCACTCATCTGTCATACAACTTTATGGGTAAGAAGCAACATTACTGTGACTATTAAAATACACGGAACTCTCTTGTTTGGCAATGTACAAAATAAGACTATGTGCATGAATTGCTCAGGTAATTGCAGTTGGAATGATGGTTACTCAGAAGTAGATACCATCCAAGCCTTTCTAGTTCATTCCTCTGCACTTCCACAAGGAAGTTTCTTTGCTAATAAAACATGTCCTAGCATTTTAATATAGAAATTCTCAAGTAACTGTCATATTCAGGAGGGATGAGCTTATTTAGCTTAATTGCACAAATACTTACTAATGGAAACACATTTTTCATTCCTTTAAAATCTTAGATTTGAAATTTTGACTTATTTCAATTTATAGATTGAGGTGATACTGTGTTACCTTATCTAAATTAATTTTATGTTCATGAAAGAAATAATTCTCTATGAATTAATTTTTAAAAATCACTTGTGTGTTTAAAATTTCTCTTAAAAGACACATAATATTCTTCTTTACAGAAGTAGAAAATGAAATATATAAATAGTAAATATTAAAATAATAACAATGTAAAAATTATATATTATATATATATATACATATATATTATTTTAACTGCACTGCAAAATTTTAAGGGAAAATTTTGGTAGATAATTGGTAAATGCATATATATTGTGAATCCAAAGATGTTTGAAAGATAGAAAAAATTAAAATGCTAAAATTTTATTTTAGTCATGGAGAAAAGACCTAAAATATATGTTACAATTATTAAAAGCTTAATAAAAATTGTATTTTGTATGATGAATTCTTAATTCTACTGATACTTATAATTATATTTAATGATTTAATATTTAATAATAGTAAATAATCAAAACAGTAAAAGTTTGACTTTATAATGTTATATTGCTTGTTGTATAAATTTTAAGTGTTAGTAGTACAAGGAATATGGAAGTGCATGAATTTGAGTATACATTTTCTAGAAGGTGATTAGAATACTAGGCAGGATAAAACTTTTCTCTGCCATTTTTTAGAATAAATAAAGAATATTAACTGCCTAAATCTGAATAGATTTTTAAAGAGTAAATAAAGTGAATAACAAAACATATAATGTTAATTTGTTTTTCATAATAAAAATTGTAATCTTTTAAGATTTAATATGAATATTTGTAATTCTATCACTTGCAAACAATATTCCTGAAATGAGTGTTTTTGAACTCAGTTTGAGCATGTACTACTTATGTTTTCTTCAATGGCCTTATTATATTCCCCATGCATATTTTGTAAAACCATATTCATTAAAATTATGTTATGAGTTAAAGGCTCAGGTATCATATCAAAAAAAACAAGAGTTTGAATGAGGGTCTTCATTACACAATCTGGCAAGTGTCTGGAAAGAAACATCTCTCACAGAGCAGCCCAGAATGTTTTCTGTGGGAGTTTTTAAATGCAAAAACCAAATTCTGATTAGCAGTTGCAGAAGATGTAGAGCAAGGAAATACTTTAACAAAAGAAAAGTAGCAGCTAGCTAGAAATTCTTGACTTCAAATTCCTGAAACAAGATAGTATTTAAAGAGACTTTCATGAGAAGGAGCTGTAAGTGAGAGGTCAATCCTGAATCAGAAGAAAGATAGCTACAGCAGTAACAAAATAGAAGGACATTATCCCTTTTCCATTCTAGTACTAATCCCGGAAAAAAATGAGTCAAATCATAGACCTTTCTGGCTCTAAAGAGAAGTAGTAGTCTATAAAGAAGTTTAACATGGCTGAATTAATATTTTGCTTTACATAATTGACCGTACAGTTTAAGATATGGGGTTCCAACTTTATTCCAGTCAGAATGAGAATCAGGGGTTTAGACAGTGTTGTTGCCAGAGTATTCAGTCAGGTAAACCTGGTAGAACGAGACTGAATCAATTTACAATTACTTAAGGTCTTTTTTTTTTTTTAGATTCTCCTTAGCCATGACAGGATAATGCTGCTGCTGCTGCTGGTAGTGCTGGTGGTGATAACATTGGTGATGATAATGGTGATTTAACATGAAAACATGTTAAAATGGTGATGAATTAACATGAAAACATATTTTTCCCGAAGACATTCATAGTTCCTGCTGTTTCACACAGAGTAACTGAAAGTCTAAATTCTCTTATTCTGTGTAAGCACTTGTGAGTGAGTCTATATGTTGGTCTAGTTCAGAAATAGAATCCTCACTCATTTCTAGATCCTGATCTTCCTATTTAATTATATGTTTAAATATTTTATCTCTCCTGATAAGGCAGATGTACCTAGGGCCATTAGCTAGACATTCTGTTTCAGATCACAAGTGGGATGAGTTCTCTGGTTTGGCCAGGTGGGAGGATTCAAGCAAAGGGATAAGGACATCAGTAGGGAGGGGGAATTGTGTCCACCAGCTCTGCTGCTGCTGTTGCATTTGCCACTGCTCTGGTGGCGTTGCTTCTCTGAGTCACTGCACTGGATGCTTTGAGTGAAGATAGGCTGAGCAACCAGGGGGTGGGTGTAGGGTGTGGGTTTGGGGCTGGCTAGCCAGCAAGTGAAGTGCAGGAGAGCTTCCGGTGGCAAAAATTTCTGGAGATCAGTCCTTTCCCTGGGCAATGTTATAGCTCTTGTGACAGATGCTCTCAGATGGCAGAATAATTCTCACACTCTCCTTTATTCCTTCTGGACAAGATTTTATATTCAGTTTGGGGATGGGTGGGGGTTTGCATTAGGTGTTTCATATTGGTTTGGTCTGAGTTGTAGGGATGTCTCATCTATATAAGGAGGGGTTTGGAACCACTATCCCTACATGACTGATAGACACAATTCTCTCTATGGGGGAAAAGAAGGCTATGGCTATGTGTCAGGGGGTCTAGTGCTAAGAGCAGGTGAGGCTCCTACCATCCCTTCAGGTTCACCAGGACTTCAAGAATTAGCTCCACCATACCAGGGTTCCTCTCAAAGTCCACTGACACACAACTCCACCTTTTAATTTTATAAAGGTGAAGTGTCATTAGAATTAATGTCTCCTATGTTGTGAACAGTTTCATATTGAACTAAGATCTGATTAATAGTGATCATTGTAATGCTGCTCATCTGCTGCTTTAGAAGCTGAATGAGGACTTCCAGTTTGAACTCTTGTGCTCTGAGTAGACATTGGACACTAGCTCCACATGCAGTCCCAACACCTAGGTGCTCTGAAATGCCCAGGATCTGAGAATTACATGATCCCAGAATCACAAGATCACAGAGACAGTAAGACTCTGAAGAGATCAGACACAACAGGATCACAGGAGGGACAGGCTCCAGTCAGAGACAGCAAGGGCAGGCGGCACTAGAGAAAACCAGAAGGTGAGGGGCAAGCAAAAGAACATAAGAAACAGAAACCAAGGCTATTTGCCATGATCAGCACCCAGTTCTCCCACTACACCAAGTCCTGGATACCCCATCAAACTACAAAAGCAAATTCAAAATTGAAATCACATCTCATGATGATGATAGAGGACTTTAAGAAGGATGTAAATAACCCCCTTAAAGAAATACAAGAGGACACATGAAGGAACTGAACAAAACCATCTAGGATCTAAAAAATGGAAATAGAATCAATAAAGAAATTACAAAGGGAGACAACTCTGGAGATAGAAAACCTAGGAAAGAGATTATGAGACATAGGTATAAGCATCACAAACAAATATAAGAGATAGAAGAGAGAATCTCAGGTGCAGAAGATACTATAGAAAACATTGACACAACAGTCAAAGAAAATGCAAAATGCAAAAAGCTCCTAACCCAAAACTTCCAAGAAATCTAGGACAAAATGAGAAGATCAAACCTAAAGACAATAGGTTTAGAATAGAGTGAATATTCACAACTTATCAGGTCAGTAAATATCTCCAACAAAATTATAGAAGAACACTTCCCTAACCTAAGGAAAGAGATGCCCATGAACATACAAAAATCTTACAGAACTCCAAATAGACTGGATTGGAAAAGAAATTTCTTCTGTCATATAATAATTGAAATAGCAAATGTATAAAACAAAAAAGAATATTAAAAGCAGTAAGTGAAAAGGGTCAAGTAACATATAGTGGTAGACCTATCTGAATTACAACAGATATTTCAACAGAGACTCTAAAAGCCAGAAGATCCTGGACAGATGTCAAACACACCCTAAGAGAACACAAATGACAGCCCAGGCTACTATACCCAGCAAAACTCTCATTTAACATAGATGGAGAAACCAAGGTATTCCAAGACAAAGACAAATTTATACAATACCTTCCCAAAAATCCAGCCTCATAGAGGATAGTAGATGGAAAACTCTAACACAAGGAAGGAAACTATACCTTAGAAAAAGCAAAAAGTAATCTTCTTTCAACAAACCCAAAAGAAGATAGAGAAACAAACATAATTCCACCTCTAGCATGAAAAATAATCAAAAGTAACAATCACTTTCCCTTAATATCTCTTCACATCAATAAACCCCTATATAAAAGATAGACTAACAGATTGGGTACATAAACAGGACTCAGCATATTGCTTCATACAGGATATATACCTTAGTGACAAAGACAGACATTACCTCAGAATAATAAGCTATAAAAAAATTCCCAAGCAAATGGTCCCAAGAAACAAGCTGGAGTAGTCATTCTAATATCAAATAAAATTGGCTTTCAAACAAAAGTTATCAAAAAAGATAAAAAGGACACTTCTTACTCGTCAAAAGAAAAATCTACCTAGATGAACTCTCAATTCTGAAATCTATGCTCGAAACGGAAGGACACCCACATTCATAAAACAAATTTATTAAAGCTCAAATCACACACTGCATCTCACAAGATAGTAGTGGGATACTTCAACACCCCACTCTCACCAGTGGCCAGATCATGGAAATAAAAACTGAACAGAGACATAGTGAAACTAACAGAAGTTATGAACCAAATGGATTTAACAGACGTTTATAGAACATTGCATCCTAGTCAAAAGAATATACCTTCTTCTCAGCACTTAATGTTATCTTTTCCAAAACTGATGATATAATTGGCCACAAAACAGGCCTCAACATATACAAGAATTTTGAAATAGTCATATGTATCCTATCAGATCACCACAGGCTAATAACAATAAAAACAACAGAAAGCCCACATACACATGGAAAACTGAACAATGCTCTATTCAATGATAACTTGGTCAAGTAAGAAAGAAATTAAAGAGATTTTAGAATTTAGTGAAAATGAAGGCACATCATACCCTAACTTATGGGACACAGTGAAAGCAGTGCTAAGTAGAAACCTCATAGCTCTATGTACCTCCAAAAACAAACTGAAGAGAGTGTACACTAGTAGCTTAACAGCACATCTGAAAGCTGTATAACAAAATGAAGAAAATATACCCAAGAGGAGTAAATGGCAGGAAATAATAAAACTCCGGGCTGAACTCAACCAAGTAGAAACAAAAGAACTATACAAAGAATCAACAAAGCCAGAAGCTTGTTCTTTGACAAAATCAACAAGATAGGTAACCCTTAGCCAGATTGATTCCAGAGGGAATCAAAATACTATCCAAATCAACAAAATCAGAAATAAAAAGAGTTACCTAACAACAGAAATTGAGGAAATCCAAAAAAACCATCAGGTCCTACTACTACAAAAGCCTATACTCAACAAAACTGGAAAATTTGGATGGAATGGGCAATTTTCTAATCACTCCCATAACCTCTAAAGAAGTAGAAGTAGTCATTAAAAGTTTCCAAACCAAAGAAAGACCAGGACCAGATGGATTTAGTGCAGAGTTCTATCAGAACTTCAAAGAAGACCTAATACCAATACACTTCAAACAACGCCACAAAATAGAAACAGAAGGAACAGTACTAAATTTCTTCTAAGAAAGCCACAATTAAGCCTAAACCACACAACAAAGACCCAACAAAGAAAGATAACTTCAGACCAATTTCACTTATTGATGCAAAATAACTCAATAAAAATCCCAGACATCCCTCAACAGAGGAATGGATACAGAAAATATGTGATAGACCTACACAGTGGAGTACTACTCAGCTATTATAAACAATGAACTTATGAATTTTTTGGGAAATGGGTGGATCTGGAGAATATCATCCTGAGTGAAGTAACCCTATCACCAAAGAACATACATGATATGCACTCTCTGATAAGCGAATATTAGCCTAGAAGATTAGAATATACAAAGTACAATCCACAAACCACAAGAAACTCAAGAAGAAGGAAGATCAAAGTGTGGATGCTTTGTTCCTTCTTAAAAGGGGGAACAAAATATCCATGGAAGGAGTTGTAGAGACAAACTATGGAACAGAGACTGAAGGAAGGACAATCCAGAGACTGTTCCATCTGCGAATCCTTCCCATATTTAATCATCAAATCCAGACACTACTGTGTATGCCAGCAAGTGCTGGCTGACAGGAGCCTGATATAGTTCTCTCCTGAGAAGCTCTGACAGTACCTGACTAATACAAAAGTAGAGGCTCACAGTCATCCATTGGACTGAGTACAGGGTCCCCAATGAAGGAACTAGAGAAAGGTCCCAAGGAGCTGAAGGTTTTGCAGACCCTTAGGACAAACAAAAATATGAACTAACTAGTACCCTCTAAGCTCCCAGGGACTAAACCACCAATCAAAGAGTACACATGGTGGGACTAATGGCTCCAGCCGCATATATATAGCAGAGGTCATCAATGGGAGGAGAGGTCCTTGTTCCTGTGAATATTCCATGCCCAGTGTAGGGGAATGACAGTGCCATTAAGCAAGAGAGGGTGGATTGGTGAGCAAAGGTAGCTCTGTTTTGTTTTGTTTTCATTATTTTATTTTATTTTATTTTATTTTTGTAAGGAAAACTGAAATATCATATGACATGTAAATAAAGAAATTATCCAATAAAAAAATCTCATGAACTGAATCCAAGAACACATTAAAACAATCAACCATCATGCTCAAGTGTGCTTCATCTCAGGGATGTAGAGATGGTTCAATATATGAAAATCCATCAATGTACTCCATTATATAAACAAACTCAAAGTTAAAACCATATGATCATTTCATTAGAAGCTAAGAAAGCATTTGACAAAATTCAACACCTTGGCATGGTAAAAGTCTTAAAAAGTTTAGGAATTCAAGGCACATACTTAAACATAGTAAAAGCAATATACAGCAAATCAGTAGCCAACAACAAATTTCATGGAGAGAAGCTTGAAGCAATACTACTAAAATCAGAGACTAGACAAGACTGCCTACTCTCTCCCTACCTATTCAATATAAAACTCAAAATCCTAGCCAGAGCAGTTAGAAAACAAAAAGGAGCTCAAAGGGTTACAAATTGGAAAGGCAGAAGTCAAAATATCACTATTTACATATGATATGATTGTATACTTACGTGACCCCAAAAATTCCACCAGTGAACTCTTATACAACTTCAACAAAGATACTTAGTATGAAGTTAACTCAAACAAATCAGTAGTCTTCCTCTATCAAAGGATAAACAGGCTGAGAAAGAAATTAGGGAAATAATACCTTTCACAATAGTCACAAATAATATAAAATACCTTGATATGACTCTAACCAGGGAAGTGAAAGATCTGTATGAGAAGAACATCAAGTCTCTGAAGAAGGAAAGCAAAGAAGATCTTGGAAGATGGAAATATCTCCCATGCTAATGGTTTGTCAGGATTAATATTGTAAAAATACCCATCTTGCAGAAAGCAATCTACAGATTAAATGAAATCCCCATCAAAATTCCAACTCAATTCTTCATAGACCCAAAAGAGCAATTTGCAAATTCATTTGAAATAACAAAGAACCTAGGATACCAAAAACTATTCTCAAGAATAACTGAACTTCTGGCGGAAATCACCATCCCTGAGCTCAAGGTGTATTACTGAGTAACAGTGGTAAAAACTATATTGGTACAGATACAGGCAGGTGAATCAATGAAATAGAATTGAAGACACAGAAATGAACCCATACACCTATGGTCACTTTATCTTTGACAAATGAGCTGAAACCATACAGTGGAGAAAGGAAACCATTTTCAACAAATGGTACTGGTTCAACTGGTGGTCAGTGTGTAGAAGAATGCAAATTGATCCATTCTTATCTCTTTGTAAAAAGCTCAAGTGGATCAAGGACCTCCACATCAAACCAGAAACATTGAATCTAATAGAAGAGAAAGTAGGTAAGTGTCTTGAACACATGGGTTCAGGGGAATTTTTTCTGAACAGAAAAATCATTGGATTATGCTCTAAGTTTAACAATCCACAAATGGTACCTCATAAAATTTCAAAGCTTCTGGAAGGTAAATGACACTGTCAATAAGACAAATGGCAACCAACAGATTGGGAAAAGATCTTTACTATTACTACAACTGATAGAAGGCTAATATCCTATATATACAAAGAACTCAAGAAATTAGACTCCATAAAACCCTATTAAAAAATGTGGTATAGAGCCAAACAAATAATTCTCAACTGTGGAATTTAAATGGATAAGAAGCATGCAGTGAAATGCAAATCCAAACAACCCTGAGATTCTACTTCACACTAGTTAGAATGGCAAAGATAAAAGCCTTAGGTGACAGCAGATGCTGGAGAGGTTGTGGAGAAAGAGGAACACTCCTTCATTGTTCATGGGATTGCAAGCTGGTACAACTACCTGACTATTAGTCTGGTGGTTCCTCAGAAAATTCGACATTGTACTACTTGAGAACCCAACTATACTACTCCTACACATATACTCAAAAGGTACTCCAACATATCAAAAAGGACACATGCTTCTCTGTTCATAGAAGCCTTATTTGTAATTTCCAGAAGCTGGAAAGAAACCAGATGTCCTTCAACATAGGAATGGATACAGAAAATGTGGTACATTTACACAATGGCATACTATTCAGCTTTTAAAAACAATAAATTTATGAAATTCACAGGAAAATGGATGAAACTAAAAAGTATAATCCTGAGTGAGGTAACCTGTGGGACAGTGGGCAGTTCTGACAGTCAGAGTCCAGTAGAGCGGCCACCTGGGAACCCCAGAGACCCACTGAGCAAAGTAAATTTGTTCACAAGGGATGGTAGGCGTTTGGTGATAGCTCCTGAGATGATGGCTCAGATTTTAGCCCAAACCCCTCACAGCTGCCCCTGCAGGAGATGTGTGCTCTATCAGGCAGACAATGTCTCAAGCTCCCAGCATTCTAGCTGGACCTTACACCCAGTCATCTGACTACAAGCCAGGCATGCCATGCCCCATACAATAAAAGGCGTGATTTGTCCCCTCCTCACTCTTACTTCCTCACTCTCTTGCTCTCCTACTCTTACTCTTCCTCTTGCTCTCTTACTCTCTTCTTCCTCACTCTCTTGTTCTTTTGTTCTCGTACTTCTTTTCTCTTACTCTTACTCTCACTCTCCTGCTCTTTCTCCTCTCTGCTCTTTGTTCTCTTCTCTTGCTTTTTTCTCTCCTTTCTCTCTCTCTCCTTCCTCTCCTTTCCTTCTCTCTACTCAACCAGCACATTCTATCCTTCCTACAATAAAATAACTCACTTATACATAGTCTCATTTTTAATTAACGCACTAAGCAGCAACAGGTCAGCTCCAGGAGAGAGAGAGAAACCCAAGCCTCAGTAGCAGGCCCCCTGCCACCAGGGTGAGAGAGAGAGCCTCAGGCAGGCCTCAGCCCAGGCTCCCCTGCCTTTAGAACAACAGTAACCCAATCACAAAAGAACACACATGGTATGCACTCACTGATAAGTAGATATTAACCCCAAAGCTCAGAATACCCAAAATATAAATCACAGACCACATGAAGCTCAAGAAGAAGACCAAAGTGTGGGATGTTCAGTCCTTCTTAGATGGGGTAACAAAATAGGAATGAAATTCGGAGACAAACTGTAGAGGAGAAACTGAAGGATGGGCCAACCAGAGACTGCCCCAACCGGGGTTCCATACCATATACAGTCACCAATCCCAGACACTATTGTGGAAGCCAAGAAGTGCTTGCTGACAAGATCCTGATATATCTCCCAAGAGGCTTTTTTAGAGCCTGACAAATAAAGCAGTGGATTCTTGCAGCTAACAATTGGACTGAGCACAGGGTCTCCAATGTAGGAGTTAGGGAAAGAACTAAAGGAGCTGAAGGTGTTTGAAACCCGATAAAAAGACAAAAATATCAACAATATCAACCAACCAGACACCAGAGCTTCCAGGGACTAAACCACCAACCAAAGAGTGTACATGGGGGATGGCCTTATTGGGCATCATTGGGAGGATGGGCAGAAACAGGAAAGCTAACTGTAGATCTTTACTCCTCCCTCATTTTCTCCAACTCTACCTGCCTTTGCCAGTACTCCCAACTCTGTAGGAGAGTAGCTGTAGCAGCCTTACCTCAATTTTTGCCCCATTTCCAAGGGGGGAAACAAATCTTTTCTTGAACTCTCTAACCTTTCCTCTCCCACTCATCTCTATATACCAGTTGCAAACCTCAGCAGAAATTCCTTAGGAACCCATGACAATATGGTTAGGGAATTAGGAAGCCTAATTAAAACTGCCTGCAGTTGCATGAACTGGGTTATCTCAGAGGAGGGAACAAAGGACCTGAAATAGAGGGTTTGAAATGCAAAGAGAAATCATGAAGTCAAGTTGAAATAGCCCAATCAAGACCTCATTTTACTTAGAATAAGCCAGGGTTTTTATAATTACAGGAGAAACTGAAACCAAATCTCTAGATTACATGATATTTGCATACTGCAAAAAAGGTTCAGGTGCCAAAGTCCCCAGGTTCGGAAGATCTTCAGGTAGTGGGCATACTCAGGCAGTGGGCATGCTCAGGCTGCTTCTTCAAAGACGAACTGACAGGCTGTAGAGAGAGTCTGTCCCAGCTCCCCAGGTGTTAGTCTCCAAGCAGAGACTGCCAGAAGTCCAATGGCTGAGGGGAAGGAGGAAGTAACAGCTCCCCAGGTGTTAGCCTTCAAGCAGAGACTGCCAGAAGTCCAATGACTGAGGGGAAAGGGGAGGTAACACCTAACCAAAGACCTTCACAACTACTTCTTCTCCAAACCCAAGTCTCACTCTTAACCTCGATGCCCCTTCTCTTTGCTTTTATATACAGAGAATCAATAAAAATCTGCTTGAACAATCCTCCCTCCAAGTTTTATTATTGAATCCCCAACTCCAGAATATTTTCTTTGTATGTTCACCAGCCCAGCCTCACAGAGAAATAGATGACCAATTAGAAAGGCAAAGGATTTCAGATTCATTCTCTACCCCACACTCCATACCCAGTCCCCTCAGTCTTTTTCCCAGCTATTTAGCAGACCTCCTGTTGTAGTCTCTCTTCATTCTCTGACCTCATTTCCGGTGGATTAAACAGTTCTTTGTGGAACAACCTGTTTTCTACTCTCTGTGGATCAACTTTCCCACCATCTCATAGCTCATTCTCATTCCTATTACATCATGTACAAATATGTGAGAACACATTTTACTAAGAACTTTTAAAGACCAAAAGCTGCAAGATCTCAGAAGAATTCCCTACCAGACAACACACAACCAAGGTACCCTCTTAAAACTAGAGAAAGTAGCCAGGCGGTGGTGGCACATGCCTTTGATCCCAGCACTTGGGAGGCAGAGACAGGTGGATTTCTGAGTTCAAGGCCAGCCTGGTGTACAGAGTGAGTTCCAGGACAGCCAGGGCTATACAGAGAAACCCTGTCTCAAAAAAAATAAAAAAAAATAAATAAATAAAAAAAAAAAAACAACTAGAGAAAGTAACAAAAAGAAAGGAATAAAAATGCCAAGTAACAAATATATGATCATTTAACAGCACCTATTATTGCAACTGTCCAAATCTCAAAGGGCTAGATGCCTGTGTAAAATCAAAATAAAATATAACAAGACAAGGCATGTCCAATAAATACTGGAAGCCCTACCAGATATGCCGTGAGAATTTCAACATAGCTGTGGCACAAGGGAAAGATCTTAAAATGGCTTTTATGAATATAACACAGGTCCTTAAAGAAGAAATTAACATCCCTTACTAAAGTCTATGAAAACACTGGAAGAAAATGAATGAAATAGAAATGATAGTAGAAATGAAATCTTACTGGTTTTCTTTTCTTTTTTTTTTTTGGTTTTTCAAGACAGGGTTTCTATGTATAGCCCTGGCTGTCCTGGAACTCACTCTGTAGACCAGTCTGGCCTCGAACCCAGAAATCCACCTGCCTCTGCTTCCCAAGTGCTGGGATTAAAGGCGTGCACCACCACTGCCCAGCTCTGGTTTTATTTCTTATTTCATATTTATTTTATCTTTAGTAGATGCCCAAAGAGAAAAATCTGGAAATAAAACCTAAAATTCTGGCACAAATTTGGAGGAAATCCGAAACACTATGGAAGCTTAAAACTAAGAATAATCTAAGACCAAATAAGCTTTGCACAGCTAGCAAAGAATAGCAAAAGCCAGCAAACTGTTGCACTGCATTGCAGAGCAAGATTATCCTTTCAATCTTTGTGGGGTTACATTATACTCTTTCCAAACATCACATGCTCTCTCAAAAGTAAACTGCAACAAAAGAGTATATGCCCTCTCATGCACATTCTTCAGCAAAACATCCTCTCATGTGTCTGTTTCAGCAGAATATCTTCTCACAAGACATCTTCCAGAAAAACATAATATGACACAACTGATTTTCCAAGAAACCAGAAATTTCTACTACATTTCAGCCATTTTATCATCTGATGAAATAGACTTTAAAATAAAACTATTCAGAAGAAGTAGGAAAGAAGATTACCTGTTCTTGGAAAAAAAAAAAAAACAGCCAGAGGCCATTGCAAATAATGTACTCTATGTGTCAAGGACAGGGTAACCAAGTTTATAAAAGAAACAGTGCTGGAAATTAAATCACTTACTCACCATCACACACACATAGTGGGAGATGTCAATATTTTAACCTTGCCAATAGAGAGGTCATCCCAACAAAAACTAAATAAATTCAGGAGATAAATAACATTTTATAAAACAAAGACTTAACAGATATTTACAGAGCATTTCACAGTAACAAAACAGAAAAAACTAGTTCTCAAGACCTCATAGAAATTTCTCCAAAATGATTGCATACTTGGATATAAAGCAAATCTCACCAGGTACAAGAAATCTGAATGAACACACAGTATCCTATTGGAATACCAGGGATTAAAATGAGATATCTACAACAACAGAGACAATAGAGAGCTAACAACTCATAAAAACTGAATATGTATGTACTGAATACAAATAGAAGCAACAGAAAATTAGGAAATAAATGGGATGCTTCCTAAAGTAAACAAAAATGAATATTTACTACACTCAAACAAATGGTACACAGTGAATATGGTTCTAAATGCAAACTCAGAACAGTAAGTACCTGCACTGAAAATTGGAGAGATCCCATAGCAGTCATTTAACAGAACACCAGAAAGCGCTATAAAAAATAAAAAATAAAAAAGGATAATAATATGCCAAATTAAAGGATGATAAGAAATAATCAAACTCAGAGCTGAAATCAATAAAAGAGAAGCCAACAATCAAAACAATACAAAGCATCAATGAAACTATGAGTTGTTTAATTGAGAAAATCATTAGAATTGACAAATGATTTACAGACCCTTTTCAAAATCAACTAAAAGACAAAGTATCTTATTAAAAATTAGAGATGAAGGGAAGGATATACCAACAGACAGTGAGGGAATTTATAACATCATGATATCATTCTTTAAAAACCTGTATTCCAGCCTGGTGCAGTGGTGGCTCATGCCTTTAATCCCAGCACTTGGGAGGCAGAGGCAGGTTGATTTACGAGTTCTAGGCCAGCCGAGTCTATAGAGTGAGTTCCAGGACAGCCAGGGCTATACAGAGAAACCCTGTCTTGGAAAAAATTGTATTCCAACAAATATGGAAATTGAAAAAATTGATTATGTTCACAATACATATCATTTTCCTAAGTTAATTCAAAACTAGACAAACAATTTAAACAGACCTATTATCCTTAGTGATCTAGTAAAATAGAAGTAGTTATTATGAGTCTCCCAACTGGAATAAAAGCCAAGGCCCAGATGGGTTAGGAGTACAATTTTATGAGATTTTCAATGAAGAGATAATGCCAATACTTTTCAAATAATTCTACAAAATAGTAACAAAAGATATATTGCCACAGTTCCTCTGAAAGTCAAATCCCATAAAGATCCAAAATAGAAAGAGAATTACAAAACAATTTTCTCAATGAATATAGATGCAAAAATACTCAGCAAAATATTGGCATATTGAATCAAAGAACATGTTAAAAATGTCATCCACATTGGACTGAGCACGTGGTCCCAATGAAAGCTGGAGAAAGGACCCAAGGAGCTGAGGAGGTTTGCAGCCTCATGGGATGAACAATATGAACTAATCAGTACCCCCAGAGCTCCCAGGAACTAAACTACCACATACTGGGACTCATGGCTCCAGCTGATCACAAGATGGCCTAGTAGGTAATCAATGGGAGTAGAGTTGCTTAGTCCTCTATGACCCAGTGTTGGGGAATGCCAGGGCCAGGAAGCAGGAGAGGGTGGATTGTTGGGCAGGGAGAGGATGGAGGGAATAGGGTTTTTTTTTTTTTTTTTTTTTTTTGGAGGGGAAACCAGGAATGGAGAGAACATTTGAAATGGAAATAAAGAAAATATCTAATAAAAAAATAAAAATAAAAAAATAAAAAAATAACCATAAAGTTTCTGTAAGGCAAAAGACAATGTCAATAGGACAAAACGCCAACCAACAAATTGGGAAAAGATCGTTACCAACCCTATATCTGATAGAGGGCTAATATCCAAGGTATACAAAGAACTCAAGAAGTCAGTCTCAAGAGAACCAAATAACCCTATTAAAAAATGGAGCATAGAGCTAAACAAAGAATTCTCTACTGATGAACTTCAAATGGTTGAGAAGCATCTAAAGAAATGTTCAACATCCTTAGTCATCAGGGAAATGCAAATCAAAACAACTCTGAGATTCCACCTCACACCAGTCAGGTTGGCTAGGATAAAAGACTCAGGTGACAGCAGATGCTGGAGAGGTTATGGAGAAAGAGGAACACTACTTCACTGCTGGTGGGATTGCAAACTGGTACAACCACTCTGGAAATCAGTGTGGCAGTTCCTCCGGAAATTGAACATAGTTCTACCAGAGGACCCAGCCATACCACTCCTAGGCATATACCCAGAAGATGCTCCATCATTTAATAAGGACACATGCTCCACCATGTTCATAGCAGCCTTATTTACAATAGCCAGAAACTGGAAACAACCCAGATGTCCCTCAACAGAGGAATGGATACAGAAACTGTGGTACATCTACACAATGGAGTACTACTCAGCTATTAAAAACAATGAATTTATGAAATTCTTAGGGAAATGGATGGATCTGGAGAGTATCATCCTGAGTGAGGTAACTCAATCACAAAAGAACACACATGGTATGCATTCTCTGATAAGTGGTTATTAGCCCAGAAGTTTGGAATACAGGAAGAACGACATACAAACCGCAAGAACCCTAAGAAGAAGGAAGACCAAAAGGTGGACATTTCATTCCTTCTTAAAAAGGGGAATCAAATACCCACAGAAGGAGTGGCAGAGATTAACTATGGAGCAGAGACTGAAGGAAGGACAAGCATATACCTATCTCCTGAGAAGCTCTGACAATACCTGACTAATACAGATGTAGAGGCTCACAGCCATTCATTGAACTGAGTACACAGTCCCCAGTGAAGGAGTTAGAGAAAGGACCTATGGAGCTGAAGGGTTTGCAGCCCCTTAGGATGAACAACAATTTCTAACTAGTACCCTCAGAGCTCCCAGGGACCCAACCACCAATCAAGGACTATACAGGGTGGGACTGAATATTCTGGTAGCATGTGTATAGTAGAGGATTGAATATTCGATCATCAATAGGAGGAAAGGACCTCGACCTTGTGAAGGTTTTGTGCCCCAGTGTAGGGGAATGCCAGAGCCAATAAGTGGGAGGGGGTAGGGTTGGAGGCATGGGGAGGAGGGAGGCAAAAGGGGTTTGTTCTTGTGGTTTTGTTTGTTTGTTTGTTTTTTGGAGGGGAACCTGAGAAAGGAAAAATTTACATGTAAATAAAGAAAATATCTAATATAAAAAAATAATAAAAATAAAGAAAGAAAGAAAGAAAGA
>JADRCD010124392.1:0-22157 GCA_019843815.1 Montemys delectorum
GTTTGAGGGGAGATCCATCTATGGGTTCATGTCTGCTGTGCTGCATACATAGAGCATCAAGCCTACAGGACCCCAAGATTCCACACGCTCTGCACTGTCCCATTCCCAGCCAACTGACCTTCTCAAACTTAAGTGAAAAAAGTCATACATGACAAATATAACCAATGTGCCTTTAAGATAAATGAGAGACTTCTTATATAATCACAGTACAGTACAGTACTGATAAATACCCCTGTAGGATTCACAGTTGAGTGAAAGGGGCTAATATGCTTTCTATGTGAGTAACATCATAAGCCAAATATAATGACCTCAAAATTGGATCCTAGACATGCACCTAAGCCTCATACATACACCAAAAGGGCTATGGTTCCCACAATTCAAAGATATCAATCATGTGACTTTAAGAACAGTATATGATTTTAATGCAAAATCTTATATCACTAGCTGAGGGGCTCCTCTGGCTTTTCTGCTTTTGATATTCTTATTTAAATATTTGTAATTTTAAATATAAATTTTATTTACAAATTTCTATCTTCTTGAACTCATGGGCTTTTTCACAAGACATATCTATGAGGTTGTGTCTTCTGAGGCCTCTGGGTACCTAAATTTCATATTACAAACTGAAAATATTCTTCACCATTCCCTGAAACATGCCAACCATTGTCCTGTCTCCTGCTGTTTCCATGCTAGTAAACAGCAAGTAGTGAGCTGCATTGAGACACACAGGGAAGGACTCGAGCCCTCTTTCAAAGCGCTAACCTGCCACTAAGTTCTGTAATGTGTGTCTCTTTCTGCAGAGAACAGATTCATCTAATGAAGTGAGTATTCCTACCTTAGCTTTTTACTTGTTTTATTGTGCTGTGGAAAACTAGTAAAGTTTATTATCTCATGTGGATTTTGGATCATGTTATAATATAACTCAGTGCAGATAATCTACACGTATGCAGGATACAGTCATAGTGTATAATCTGAAATACAATTTAGACTTTGTTGTGCCTGTCAATTGTTGTCCACGCTTGCACATGCTCTACACTGTCCCATGAAAAAAATGGCCTTGTTTGTTCTCTTCCTTTGGAGTCCTTCTCTTCTTTTCCTCCCATAATACTTCCCATAAGTCTTCCATAAGACTTCACGAGCTCCTTCTAAATTTTGGCTGCAGGTCTCTTCATTGTTTTTTTCATTTGGCTGCTGGTTGGAGCCTCTCAGAGAACAGTTATGCTAGGTTTCTATTTGTAAGCATAACAGAGTATCATTAATAGTGTCAAGGATTGGTTCTTGCCCATGGGGTGTGCCCCAATTTGGGGCAGTCATTGGCTGGCCATTTGCTCCTTCTCTGCTCTTTGTCCCTGCACATCTTGTAGCAGGACACATTTTGGCTCCAAGGTTTTGTGGGTGGGTTGCTGTCCTTGTCCCTTCACTGGGAGTCCTGCCTAGCTACAAGAAGTGGTCACTTCCAGATCTGTATCCTCTGAAGTTAGGAGTCTCAGCCAGATTCATCTGGTTCTTTGGCAGATTCATATGGCATGTGGACTCTTTGGAACCTCCCCCATTCCTAGTCTCTGGTCCATCCTAGACATTGCCCCCCCATGCCAATTTCCTTCTCTCTCCAATGCTCTCCTAGTATCTGATTCTACCTGCTTCACTCTTCTCCTCTTCCCCTCTCCTACCCAGTTCTTTCCTTCAATCCACCTCCAATATCTATTTTGTTTTTCCATCCAAGACAGATTCAACCATCCTCCCTTGGGACCTCTTTGTTATTTGGCTTCCTTGGGTCTATGGAGTAGAATGTGTGTAACCTGTACTTTCTGGTTAATATCTACTTAAAGTGTGTTCATACCATGCATGTGCTTTTGTGTCTAGATTGCCTGACTTAGGATGATATTTTCTAGTTCTATCTAGTTGACTATAAAATTGACAATGTGCTTGTATTTAATGGTCAAGTAGTATTCCGTTGTATAAATGAACCACATTTTCTTTATCCATTCTACAGTTGAGGGACATCTGGTTTGTTTCCAGATTTTGGTTATTATGAATAAAGCTTCTATGAACAAGGTTTAGCAAATGTTCTTGTGGGAGAGTGTGGCATCATTTGTGTATATGCTCAGAACTGGTATAGCTGAGTCTTGAGGTATCACTATTCCCAAACTTCTCAGCAACCACCAAGTTTATTTCCAGAGTACTTATACAAGTTTAAATTCCTACTAACAGTGGAGAAGTGCTCCTCTTTCTCCACATCTCTGTCCACATGTGTTGTGCCTTGAGTTTTTGATCTTCACCTGATGGATATGAGGTAGAATCTCAGAGCCATTTTGACTTACCTTTTCCTTATGACTAAAGAACTCAAACATTTCTTTAGGTGACTCTCAATCATCCAATATTCTTTCATTGAATTGTTTTTTTAACTCTGTACCCCAATTTTCATTAGATTACTTGGTTTCTTGGTGTCTTTGTTCTTGAATTCTTTATATATTTCCTGTATTTGCCTTCTGTTAGATGTAGGATTATTGTAGATCGTTTCCCAATCTGTACACTGTCATTTTGTCCTAATGACAGTGTCTTTTGAGTTACAGGAGTGCTTCAGTTTGATCAGTTCCATTTATTAATTGTTGACCTTAGTGCCTGAGCCATTCATGTTATGTTCAGAAAGTTGCCTCTTGTACTTAGGACTTTACGAGTATACCTACTTTCTGTTCTATAAGATTTAGTATATGTGGTTTTACATTAAGGTTTTTGGTTCATTTTGACTTGAGTTTTGTGCAGCATGATAAATATGGATCCATTTGCATACTTCTACATACAGATATCTCATTAGACCAACAATGTTTGTTGACAATGTTCTCCCTTTTCCATTGTATGGATTTGGCTTCTTTGTCAAAAATCAAGTATCCACAGGTGTGTGGGCTTATATTCAATTCCATAGATCAATCTATCTGTTTCTATAGCAATACCATGCAGTATTTACTACTATTGCTGTGTAGTACAGCTTGAAGTCATGAACAATTATACCTCTAGAAATTCAGCATTGTTTTATCTATCCTTTTTTTTCTGCATAAATATCTTTCAAGATCTGTAAAGAATTGTGTGGACTTTTGATGGGGATTGTATTAAATGTGTAGATTGCTTTTGGTCAGATGCCACTTTCATTCTGTTAATCCTCCCAATACACAAACATGGGAGATCTCTCCATCTTCTAATATTTTCCTCTTCAGAAGTTTGGAGTTCTTGTCTTACCAGTCTTGCACTTACTTGGTTAGAGTTATACCAAAATATTTTTGTTTTATTTGCGGCTATTGTGAAGAGTATTGTCTTCCTTAACTTCTTTTTCAGACTGTTGATACATATATAGAACACTATTAATTTCTTTGAGTTAGTTCTGTATCCAGGCACTTTTCGATTCTTTTTTTTTTTTTTTTTTTTTAAAAACAGGGTTTTTTATTTTAGCCTTGGCTGTCCTGGAATTCAGTCTGTAGACCAGGCTGGCCTCAAACTCAGAAATCCAACTGCCTCTGCCTCCCAAGTGCTGGGACTAAAGGCATGCACCACCACTGCCCAGCTTCTTTTTGATTCTTAATCAAAGGCAATGATCAAAATTTGTTCCCCAATTGTACATCATGCAGGCATATGAATTTGTATGATAGTAAAAATATTTTTGTATGATTTTCCAAAATATTTGGGTTAAGTTTCTTTTCCACAGAGAAAATTACTGGAGATTCAGTAACCACCTGTGGTATTATCCACAACACATGTAATATTGATATGGACATAATAGATATGCTATTATAATATGTCTTCTCCAAACTAACTATGTAAAAAACTAAGCAAAGAAAGAAATGTAACATTAACTTCAGCAAGGCAGAAATATTATCATCTTAGGTTATAAATTCTGAATGGAGATAATATTATGGAAAGTGAGGGGAATACTGTGGTCTGCATGTTCAGATAAGGCAAAAGTCAGACTCTCAATATTTGGTCATAGGAAGTAACCATAAGAAATTGCTCCAAATAAAGTGACAGTAGTTCACACTAAGTGCTAGAATATCAGGGAACAGAATGACAAGTTGTGGATGGAATGACAAAATGGACATATGGTAGATTCCATTGAATCATGAAGGATGCATCAGTCGGGTAATTTTGTACACCTAAGACTTCTACCTTTGTAGTACTTTGAAATGTATACACCAGAGACCTGATGAAGTTGGCTCTAATGCAAGTGATGTAATGGATTTGATAGGGAGTGTGAGGGCAAGCAGGAAAAAAGAAGGAACTTCTTTCTTATGTGTTCTTTATTAAAGCTGTCAGCAGGTGGTGGGGTGGCCCTCCCATCTCTAAATATATAAATCAAAGATTTATATTCTCAATTTAAAATCCAGGTGAAAAGTGACTGTTGCATCTCAAATGATTTAATTAAGGGAAAGCACCTTATAGTATCACATATTGATGTATATTTAAATAAACAATGAACTACTTACATTAGGGACATCAGAAACTATATGTTTCTACAGAAAAATACTTATCAGCAAGTGAAAGCACAATAGGAATTGAACAGCAGCCACAGAAGGAATATAAGAATCTTGATAAACTTACAGAAATGGATCTGCCACACATATACCAAACTTCAATACCTACTCCAAATGTTTCAAAATATAAAGAACCACAATTGGTGACCTTCCTCATTATGATTGAGTGAATGTCATAAATAATATCCTTCCTTTGAGGCTATGATGAATAAGAGATGAGACAACATTTTTTCCTTGAAACTGAAGACAAGTGTGATATCTAAAGTCTTTATCAAATCATTTATATGAATAGGGTTTTTCTCTTCCATGAGTTCTTTCCTACTTCCTGACATCAAGATGATATATAAAGTCATTAAATGTTTACAGGGCTAAAGTTATGGCTGTGCAGCTGAGACAAGTTAGGTCCCAGGACCAGGACTAGGTTTTTCACATCTTACTGTAATTCCTGCTACAAGAAGAACTGAAGTGCTAGGGTCCAGCCCTGGCTTGGGAATTCTTCTCTCTTGTATGTTCTTCTTGAGGCAGTGAAGGGGGATGAGCATCATCAGAGCCTAAGACTTTGTCTTACAAGATGTTTAGTATTGGTATGTAATAATAAAAAGTTTACTTATCTAAGTCTGTTACCATGCTACTGTAGCTGACCTGTCTTCTATAATCCTCTCAGGCCAGAAACTGTAGTTTCTGGCACTTAACACATCTTCCTCAAATAGCAAAGGATGAAGTAAATAGCCTTTGTTCTATCTCAGCAGGAACTGCATGACTTTAACTTTCAGCCTTCTACTTGGAAGTCACAGAAGAAAAAGACACTTAGAGAAATGATTATAGAATTTATTACTAAGCTGTAAAAAGTTTCCCATGAAAGCCATCTAAGGGGAAAACCAAAAAGATCCTAAGTTGGGAAAGGGAAAAAATTCTCTAAGCGGGGAAAGGGGGCAAAAATTCTGGTAAAGGAAAAAATTCTAACAGGAGGGGAAATGAAACAATTCTATCTGCCTTTCATCTCTCAGTCCTCAGTACTTATACATCTTTCAGAATACATGATCACATATTACAAAGCTCATCACAAGTTCACACAAAAAATCAAATTATAAATTGAAATAGAGGTTTACAACAGAGAATGTTTACATGCATATTCATTAGGAGTAATTATCTGGCTAAACATCCATCACCTGTCTCAGCTCCGCAGGGTCACTAAAAGTTTAAAACCATAACTAAGTTATTAGTGAAGTTTTATATAAATAAACCCAGTCGATAGTGAATCTTCTGTTCTAGCATCTATAATAAATGTTAGTTCCCTTTCTATGACCTTTGGTTAATTGGTTTACAACCTCTTGGAATGTGCTCTGAGCAGGAGAAAGTCTGGTTCCCATCTAAGAGCAATTAACTGGTGACACTTGGGAGAATGGCAGAGTTCTCATTGTAGTTTTGACCATCAGAAAAGGACCTAATAGGAGTTCTGCTATAAAAGAGCTTAATAATCACAGATAAAATTTTAGGAACTTTGATAGAATCACTATTAAGACTTAAGTCATCTATTTGTCTATATAGCATCACTGCAAACAGTACATTTTCATGGATCTGCAGAGATCTGCTCCAAAGGGGTGTGCTATTACATAGTGATTGTTATATATGTTTAATAATTATACAAAAGCATATTAATAGCAGGAATCTTTCCTAAAATGAATCCCTTACAGCCTTGCTTAGTAAGGGTGATCTTGTCACAGATTATAATAATCTGAAGCAGGCCATCTCAAGACGATCACCTGCTAGTTACTAGTTTTTCCCATTATGGCTCCTGACACCAAAGGTCTAATTTTCTTGGGAATCAGCTTGGAAGTGTACACATAAGCAAGAAGAGAAACTGACACCACATAATTTAAATTAAAACAAAGTGTTAAATTTTTACTCATGAATATTTTTGTTGTGCAAAAATTCATTTCTCTAACTCAGGTGTTGAGGTCCTAATGGCTTACCTACAGAGTGTTTCTTCATCATCAATTGATTCATGTACAGAAAGTAAGCATGTAGGCTTGATGTTGGAAAAGTCAATCCTCTTCAGTTGGTGGTATCATTTGGGAGAGATTTAGGAAATGATGTCCTGCTCAAGGAAATATGTCACTTGGAGTAGGCTTGAGAGTTTACATCTACGCACTATTTCTAGTTCCCACTCTCTGCTTATGTTGCAGGTTGAGGATGTGAGTTCTGAGCTTCCTGCTTTAGCTGCCATGTTTGACCCTTAATGTATAGCTACTTTCATGGTGTTCAAGACTTTATCACATTGACTACATTTATAAGGTCACTCTCCACTGTATGTTCATATCTTCAAAAATGACTGTGATAAGCAAATAGTGGGAGCATGCAAAAGAAACTTTTCTTAACTATTGCTTTTCTGTTATCAGCCTCCATTCCATCATAAGGTGACACTAAGTTCACCTTCCCAATCCCTAGGGGAGTTGGGAACTTTCCACGAGCTCCTCAGGACATAACGCCAATTCCTAGTCACAACAGAACAAATGGATATGATTGGTTAGACTGAAAAACCTATATTCTGTATCAATTGACAGGCATAAACCTACATAAGGAAAGCCCCATCCTGGTCCAAAACCTAACCCTGGCCCAGGCCCTGGCCCATACCCTAACCCTAACCCTAACCCTAACCCTAACCCTAATACTAACCTATACCCTAACACTAACTCTAACTCTAACCTCGACAACCTTAACCCCAAGCCCTAATACTAACTCCCTAACTCTAACTTTAACCCCAACCCCAACCATTACCATAACCATAACCATAACCATAACCATTACCATAACCATAACCTAAACCCTAGCCCTGATTTTCGATTTGCAATAGCTGTCTAACCCTCTGTCACTTTAACCCTCTTACTGAAACCATAACCCTCCCAACTCTAACCTTAACCCAAACCCTAAAATCTAACCCTAACCCTAACATTAATTCTCCAACACTAATCTTAACCCTAACCCTTAACCCCTAACTCTAACCCTAAACCTTAAACCCTATCTCCTAAGCCCTAACCCTAACCCCTAACTCCATAACCATCTAACCATAAACCCAAACCTAACTATAAACTTAACTATAACAGGAATCAATATGGGATTTCTTTTCTTCCTTTCCCTATAACCCTAACCCTAACCCTGAACATGACCCTAAATCTAACCTTAACCCCAACCCTAAACCGAAACTTAACACTCTAATACTCTAATCCTCTAACCCTGGAACACTGACCCTAATCCTACTCTCCTAATTGTAACCCTAACCCTAACCCTAATAAGCCTAATCCTAATAACCCTAACACTAACCCTGACCCCTAACCTCTAACCCTAACCCCAACTCTAACACCTCTAATTCTTACACTCCAACCCTAATTCTAACCCTAAACCCAACCCTTACCCCCCTAACTCTAACCCTAACCCTGTAACTTCTAACCCTAACCCATAACCCTCTAATCCTAAAGTTTTGTTAGATGCGAAGTGAAATTAATATTTATATTTATATATAGTATAAATAATTTAAAAACATGTTCTAACATTTTCTAAACACAGTTTCTAGTCTTTGACTAATAGCTGAACCCTCACCCCATTGTCAGTTTTTCAAAAAACTTAACTGTTGATATTAACTAAGAAGGGTTAAACAACTGACAGAGTGAAATAATGGCCAAATGTGTCAGGACATTTTCTTCAGTTTCTTATATGAAATCTGAGAACTTAGAGGCCTTGGAAGAAAGAACAAAAATCAATAGAGTAGGGGGAGATGTGACTTACCTGGAAAAAGCACATGGATTCAAGAACATGAACATTTGTAAAACTTACTTTAAAATGCAAACCCACACATAATTCTGAAATATTTCATTTTAAACTCCAGAGGCAGAAGACCCATGTATCCAGTTATCTAGTAATATAGAGCTTTCAAGTAGGATCAAGCTGTTGTATAGTCACATGATTCATTTCTTTGTATTATGGGAGCCACTGCATTTTATGGCACATGTCGATATCAAGTGTATAGTTAATTATGTTTTGTTTTAAGCTGTACTCATTTGCATAAAAGCATGTTAGTTCCTTTCATTTAAAATGTAACTAGTCTTTTATCATCATCCCATTTTATTATTATAATTATTGTTTATTTTATAAGAATTTTCATTTGCTTAAAAGGCTTATTAATTTCTGGTTTGTATATTCATAGTGTAATTTATTTTCACTTAGATCTTTAACGATCAGTTGAGAAGGATGCAGTTGGGACTGAGGTTGGGTATGAGGTCCAGAACATGTACAAAGTTGGTCAGATAAGATCCTCTTCTACATTCTACAACAGACATAGGATAGCACATTTTTGCTCTTAAACAAAATTTACTATTTTTTAAAATGGAATAACCTTTAAGTTTTCTTTTCCCTTAGAGATATGAGGTAGTCGTTCTTCCTTGGGACAAACATTATGTTCATGTTTTCTAAAAACTATATGAATTTTCACTTTGAAATCTTTAATAATTTACTTAAGAGAGCATGTTCTGGGATCCACTGTGTTTATACTCTGCTTCCTTCCTGTCTTGGCAGCAGGTTGCTCTGAGTACAGGAACTCATGCCATATTTTTTCTTTAGTTTTGTTCTTTAGATATTTTCTGAAGATGAGAAGGTGGAATGTTTCATGTTTGGAATGCTTCTTTGCAAAATAACTGTCCTTACATATTACATCCTATGGATAAAGAAAAAGGAGCAACTACTCAATATTTATCAATTTAATATCTTCATATGTACTCTGCTATTCACACCATCATTAGCTATAGATAAGAAATGAAAAGATTTTACTTTTGTGTATAGTAGACAAATGTGAACCAACATCCTTGACTCAGTAATGATTAGAGTGCTGATTACAACCATCATATATTTGTTAAATTTTGCAAAAAGAGTGAATTACCAGACTTTTAATATCACAAAGGATGCCTCATGTAAAAGAAATTGCCTTACCCTACCTAAAAAATTTTGAGCCCTAACAGTACATTTAAGCCCTTTTTTCTGTTAGTAAATAGCTAGTAGCCAAGCCTAAGTTGAGAACTGAAATCACTAAGCACCATCAAAAAGGAAATAAAAAATGCTTAATTTTACTTCATATCATATCAGGATGATTACAGTTATATAGTATAATGTATATTGACATTAACAAATCATAAATTATATAAATGATTCTACTTCTTTTAAAAGAAACAAACACCACTAAACTTTGAGGAAATGATTGAGGGAAAGGGCCACTGAAAACGACCACATAGACAGCAGTAGGTTAGATGACCATGGAGACAGAAATGGAAAGAAGCAAGCCAAAGAAGAAGCTTAGGGTAGGAGAAAATCACTTTAAAACATTAAAGGGGAAGAAAACAAACAAGACCATCTATGTCAAGGGACAACAATTGCCAGACACAATAAAGTCTAAATTGTACTTCAGATTACACACCATGACAGTATCCTGCATACACGTAGGCTATCTGCACTGAGTCACACTATAATATGATCTAAAGTCCATATGAGATAATAAACTTTACTAGTTTTCCACAGCACAATAAAACAAGTAAAAAGCTAAGGTAGGAATACTCACTTCATTAGATGAATCTGTTCTCTGCAGAAAGAGACACACATTACAGAACTTAGTGGCAGGTTAGCGCTTTGAAAGAGGGCTCGAGTCCTTCCCTGTGTGTCTCAATGCAGCTCACCACCTGCTGTTTACTAGCATGGAAACAGCAGGAGACAGGACAATGGTCAGCATGTTTCAGGGAATGGTGAAGGATATTTTCAGTTTGTAATATGAAATTTAGGTACCCAGAGGCCTCAGAAGACACAACCTCATAGATATGTCTTGTGAAAAAGCCCATGAGTTCAAGAAGATAGAAATTTGTAAATAAAATTTATATTTAAAATTACAAATATTTAAATAAGAATATCAAAAGCAGAAAAGCCAGAGGAGCCCTTCAGCTAGTGATGTAAGACTTTCCATTAAAATCATATACTCTTCTTAAAGTCACATGATTGGTATCTTTGAATTGTGGGAACCATAGCCCTTTTGGTGTATGTATGAGGCTTAGGTGCATGTCTAGGATCCAATTTTGAGGTCATTATATTTGGCTTATGATGTTACTCACATGGAAAGCATATTAGCCCCTTTCACTCAACTGTGAATCCTACAGGGGTATTTATCAGTACTGTACTGTACTGTGATTATATAAGAAGTCTCTCATTTATCTTAAAGGCACATTTGTTATATTTGCTATGCACTACTTTTTTCACTTAAGTTTGAGAAGGTCAGTTGGCTGGGACTGGGACAGTGCAGAGCGTGTGCAAGCCTGGGGTCCTGTTGGCTCGATGCTCTATGTATGCAGCACAGCAGACAAGGACCCACAGATGCATCTCCCCTCACACACGAAATACATTGCTTTTAAAAACAGAGAAAATTACACTTAACTCATGACTATCTTCATTATACATATAAATGGAAGAAAATGATTTCTTAAAAGTATCCTGTAGGATTGTTACCATATTTATATAAATTAAGTCTATTTTCTAAATTTTAGCATGTTTACAGGATTTTTATTCTCATGAATCACCTCTCAAGGGGAAAGGCCATACATTATTTTTAATAGTATATCCTAGATTGACTTAAGATCACAAACAGTAGAACACACTTCTATTCAGTGTGTCAAACAGCTAGAGACACATAACTATATTCATATGTCTATTCAGCTGCTTCTAAGAAAGAGGAGAAGTAGTTGATAATAATAATTGGGAGACAATAATTGATGAATAAAGCCATATACATCTATTACACAGGGAAACATAACTAAATTAACCAACAATAGAGACAGAAACTGTCAGAAAGACCAAATCTGTTCTGCAATAACAGTTCAGCATTGGTGTAAAGCATTTTTAAAAGGTGGGAGGACAGAAAAACAAATAAAACTCTCTGTCTGACAGACACCAAGAAGCAGGCACAACAATCACACAATTTTATTTCAAACTACACACTACAACCATGTTGTACATGTGCATGAACTGTCTGTATTTCATCAAGTTCTACTGTTCTCTGTGACAGTGAAATAAGGAACTAGAGTGAGACCCTAACTTCAAACCTTCTACTAATGAAGGTGAAGTTCTCTTTCTAAGATTTGAGGTTGATTCACGAACCTGGTCTTTTGACACCAGGGAAAGGTTAAAGTAACAGAACTTCATTACCAGTGTGGTACTTGGTACTTTGAGGGAGGACTGGAGCCCAGAAATGGCCAGTTTGTGTAGCATACAGGTTAAACATTGCTGTTAACCTGTTATTGTATTTAATTTATAGGCTAACTGTTATCATCAATATTCATGCACAGAAAAGCAGCATGCAGAAGGCTTGGTGGTATTCCACTGGAGTCCCATCATGCATTTCCCATGGATAAGGGATTGATTACTAGTACTACTGAAACAGAGCACAGTACAAAAATACATGCTGAACGCACTTACCAGACTTAAAATGTTTGTGCACACACATAGTCCGAAAGAAGAACATGGAAGCCATCATTTAACCAAAGCCTCCTTATTACATGTGTTTTCATATGTGTACAATTTTCAACCAACGAAAGTTTCCCTACCAAAATATTTTTAGTTAAAGCAGCTTTATACGGGACTATTTCTACAATGAGATAATCCCTATACAACATAGAATGCAAGTCCTGGCACATAGAGTTCAATAAGTGTTAGTAATTTTTTCTTTTTTAGTTTTTTAAATTTACTTTTATTGCATTATGATGAGAAAAGTTACATGATTTCAATTTATCTGAATTTGTTAACATTTAAAAACATATTTTAAGTAAGTAGATTTAAATCACATTCTTGTTTTCCTTTTGTACCCCAATTCCTCTGAAAGACCCACCCTTCAATACCTCCAATATCTTTTTTGTTATATTCCTTAAAATTTATAAAATATTATAACAATACAAATAAGTATTATAAAACTTGTTTGATATAAAAACAACAATCAATTTAAGTCTTATGTAGATGCTCGTCTACAGCAATAGGGAAAATATATTTTTCTCAATATAAATTTTAAATAACTCCAAACATATTAACTGTATAGTTAAAATAATATATCACTATTAGTATTTTCTTAAATGAACATAAATATATAAAGCCTTTTTGTTTGTTTGTTTTGTATTTAGTAGAGTTTAAAATCTTGGCTCTTACTGTGGTACAAGCCCAAAATAAGAACAATTTTTAGACATTGGATTTCATTGTAATAATGCTGTACTTCAATGACCCTCACATCACCGAAGGATTTTACCTCCATCATAGCTAAGCTGAGAGTTGATAGTTCTGCTGCACCAAGAAATGAATTGTAGGCTTGATTTTTAGATATAGACTTCCTGCTGTGGTCAAAAATATTTGACTTGAGTGAGTGACTTTATTCTCAGCTACAGAGAACAGGTTACATTCATTTAAGAAATTGTGTGTGTATTAAGATGGTCTATCCATAAAATCATTCACCAACTGTTTCAATGAACAATGTTTCTGCTTGAGGCTGGCACAGACAATAGGTGAGGGTAAGAATTTGATTCATTAGCTGTGATAATTTGGAAAAGCATTCATCTCAGAGAAAGAGTAACTTATAAAGTCCTCTTCGTCAAACTTGATACAAGAGTTACAAACATCAAGCAAAGCATTCAGTCTCACTCTTTGTTGTTCTCTTCCAAGCAACCTCCCTAGTTAATCGTCTATGTTTCTTTTGGATATATAAATACTTTTGAAATATATAAGCTGTTCTGAAAACCATAGTATAGTGTAAAAACATGCAATAAACAATACTAATAGAGAGGCAGAGATAGGAGAAGCAAGATTCCAAGACCCTTATGTTGTACACAGCCAGACACTGTCACAAAAAAACAAGCTGAAATATAGATTGTACAATATTGGACCTATTTCTCCAATTACCTAATTAGAGTGACCATTGGATGACAATCAACAAATTTCTAATTCCTCATGTTTTTGGATTTCAATTGATTAGGATATGTTGGTAATACTAATTTTCATATTAAGATATTAAGAAAAAGTAATTGTCACTTCCTGTTGTTTTTGTTGTAAGAGGTAGAATTAGGTTTGTGTGGATTTGTTGAAAGATTACTTTTTTGCTTCTTAGGGTGTAGTTTTGCTCTTTATGTTGGTGTTTTCCATCTATTATCCTTTGTAGGACTGGATTTGTGGAAAGATATTGTGTAAATTTTGTTTTGTCATGGAATATCTTGTTTTCTCCATCCATGGTAATTGAGAGTTTTGCTGGGTATGGTAGCCTGGGCTGGCATTTGTGTTCTTGTAGGGTCTGTATGACATCTGCCCAGAATCTTCTAGCTTTCATAGTCTCTGGTGAGAAGTCTGGTGTAATTCTGATAGGCCTGCCTTTATATGTTACTTGACCTTTTTCCCTTACTGCTTTTAAAATTCTTTCTTTGTTTAGTGCATTTGGTGTTTTTATTATTATGTGACAGGAGGAATTTCTTTTCTGGTCCGTTCTATTTGGAGTTCTGTAGGCTTCTTGTATGTTCATGGGCATCTCTTTCTTTAGGTTAGGGAAGCTTTCTTCTATAATTTTGTTGAAGATATTTACTGGCCCTTTAAGTTGGAGGTCTTCACTCTCTTCTATACCTATTATCCTTAGGTTTGGTCTTCTCATTGGGTCCTGCATTTCCTGGGTGTTTTGGGTTAGAACCTTTTTGCTTTTTGCATTTTCTTTGACTGTTGTGTCAATGTTTTCTATGGTGTCTTCTGCCCCTGAGATTCTGTCTTCTATCTCTTGTATTCTGTTGGTGATGCTTGCATCTACAACTCCTCATTTCTTTTCTCGTTTTTCTATCTCCAGGGTTGTCTCTCTTTCTGATTTCTTTATTGTTTCTATTTCCATTTTTAGATTCTGGATGGTTTTGCTTATTTCACCTGTTTGATTGTGTTTTCCTGTAGTTCTTTAAGGGATTTTTGTGTTTCCTCTTGAAGGGCTTCTAGCTGTTTACCTGTGTTCTCCTGTATTTCTTTGAAGGTGCTATTTATGTCTTTCCTAAAGTCCTATATCATGATCATGAGAAGTGGTTTTATATCGGAATCTTGCTTTCCTGGTGTGATGGTATGTCCAGGACTTGCTATGGTGGGAGAGTTGTGTTCTGATGATGCCAAGTGACCTTGGTTTGTGTTGTTTATTTTCTTACGCTTGTCCCTCTCCACCAGCTGTTTATCTCTATTGCTACCTGCCCTTGCTAAATCTGACTGGAACCTGTCTTTCCTGTGATCCTGATTGTGTCAGAACTCTTCAGAGTCAAGCTGTCTCTGTGATCCTGTGATTCTGTGATCCTGTTAGAGCAGCTGGGACTGGGGCTTTCTCTGTGTGTTGTGGGACTGGCTATGGAGCTTGTGCCCAAGGTCTGCTCAGGACACCTGCCCAGACAGACTGGAAGGAATCAGAACCACTGGGCTGGCTGAGTTCCTGTGTGCCTGGTCCCTCTGGTCCCAGTTACTCCTGGTGTTGGGCAGATGTTGGTTCCTCCTCACTTCTGATCCTGGGCCTGTCTGTGTTAGTAATTTTAAAGTTAATTAAGTCTACTATAGGTCATAATAGATATTAATTACTTAATGAGGCTATGAGCAGCACAAGGACATCTTGAAAGTTACCAGGAATTATGGGATTTTGGCTCCTGCACAAAACGGCTCCAATGTGATGGTGGCTAATGGTAGGACTGGCAGTCAGCTAACTATTACTCACTCTATCAAGCTCTCAGTTCTTAATGGCTGTCAATGTGCCTGCACTGGCTCTTTCTCACTTCACAATTTCCTAACACTAAGCATCTTTGAGGTGAGACACAGAGCTAATTAAATATTGGAAATACATACAAACAAGGACTGGTCTGTTTAACCTACCTCAACCCATTTCCTGATTCTTCAGAAACCCTGAAGTTTCCAGAGTGAAGTCTATGAGTTTATCCAGGTGCAATTCTGCATTCCTATAATAACAGCAATCAAGAGGTTGAGGCATTACAGAGAAACCCTGTCTCAGGGGAAAAAAAAAAAAAAGAGGTTGAGGCAGGAGGATTGCAAATTTGAAGCCAGCCTGAGCTACACAGTGATACTCTGTCTCATAAAATAAAATAAAGGAACAGATAAGAGGCCTACCTTCCCTCAAAATTTCCCAAATTTTCAGTTTAGATCCCATGAAAACCTAACTAAGAATGTCCCCAAAATCAAATGGGTAGTGTCTTAGTTGGGGTTTCTACTGTTATGAAGAGACACCATGGCTATAGCAACTCTTATAAATGAAAATATTTAGTTAGGGCTGGCTTACAGTTTATAGGTTTAGTCCATTATCACCATGGTGGGAAGGAAGCATGGTGGCATGCAGGCAGACATGATGCTGGAGAGGGAGCTGAGAGCTCTACATCTGTATTAGTAGGCATCAAGAAGAGAAAGGGAGCAACTAGGCATGGCTTGAGAATCTGAAAAAAAGCCCATCCCACAGTGAGTGACAAACTTCCTCCAAAATGTCCTTACCTCCTAATAGTGCTATGGGGGCCATTTTCATTCATACAGTCAAAGGTAGGTAGAATCTGCACAGCTTAAAACATGTGTGTGGGGCTGGAGAGATGGCTCAGCGGTTAAGAGCACCAACTGCTCTTCCGGAGGACCTGAGTTCAATGCCCAGCAACCACATGGTGGCTCACATGGCGTCACATCTGTAATGGGATCCGATGCAGCCTTCTGGTGTGTGTCTGAAGACAGCTACAGTGTAATCATATAAATAAAAATAAATAAATCTTTAAAAAAATAAAATAAAATAAAATATGTGTGTGACTGATACCCACTCTCCAGGAAGCGGGATGGAGGGAGGCATGGCATGGAGAATGTGCAGAGTGAATGTTTCTGGGCAGCTATGACTTCAAGACTAGAAATACTTTTTTAAGTAAATAGTTTGCTCAGATGTCCACACATCTCTTCCTCTGACCCTATCCTTTAGAATGCAGAGTTGACATTTAATCAAGATTCTAGAGAAATAAAAGCCCCCATACTGCCATGCTGGACTTGTAGTAGATGCTTGCCTAGTCTGTCCTTTTCTCTAATTCTTTCAGCCACATCCTTTAAATCTCATCTTCTGAGAAGAGACTTATGCATTTGTGTTGCCTCCTGAACTCTGTTTAGACCCAGTTCAGCCTCCAGACCTTGGCGGCCTCTGCCTGAGGCAGTCACCTGGGGAATTAAGCCGAATGACCTTCTGCAGACTATGGGCTTATCTCTGAAAGAAGTTGCCCTAAAAGTTCAGCCTAGGTACAACTACGCCTGTGACAAGGCCTACTGCCTGAGGACACCCGAGCCTTTGGTGACCTTCGCTTGTGACTCCCTCTGGACTCTTTCCTGACTTCTCCCTGCAATGTTTATGTTTTGCAAACATTTTAATCCAGTTCTTACTTGCCTATATAAGTTCAAAACACACCCAAGTAAAATGTTGCCTTGATAGAACTCTACTTGGCGTCTGCCTCTTTGTTCTCCCAACTCGTTTCATTTTGCAGGTCCTGTCTGACCTCCGGTCTGAGAGACCCACAGACCCGAGTAGAACTGCAGGTCGGTTTCACTCACATTTAATTCTTCTGATATAACACAGGCACAGGCAGGAAGGAGGAAGGGCAGAGGTGGCTGCCAGTGGAGAACAGGCCCATTATTGACAGTAGGAGTGGTGTGGGGCCTGGTCAGTTCTCTTCCTCCTGAGGATGCTACTTTAAAGAAATCTCTTCCTCATGACTAAAACAGACTTTCACAGGTAAGACATAGACCAGCATCTGGTGTATCAGTGACATGTCATGGCATCACTCTGCACATAGGTATAGGGGAAGTAGCAGATTGTGGTTGTGGTAGAGAGACTGTTGGTTGGTAGTAGATGAGAATCACAGTCTCTTGTTTCCATTGGGATCTCTATTTCTATTTTTCTTCCACAGTACTGAATGACTCATTCCCACTGTTTTATTTCCTATTTGTTAAAAATTTGTTTTTTCCTGTCAAACTTATTGAAAAGGGTGCAGTGTTCCTAGAGAAGTCTACCTTCTAGTGTAACCTTGTGTCCAGGACACCTTAAGTAGGACACTAGTGGAAGGCAGTGCCAGTTCCCCCTGGTGGCTTCTACTGAATGAATTTCATATAATAAGATGACGATGAAAGACTAATTCTAAGAAAGGTACTATACTGTGTACAGTAAATTTCCTTTAAATAAATGTTCATGTGTCATGCTTATTTTATTAGAAATTTTTTACAATAGTTTTTATAAATAATTTAATTGTCATATGTAAATACATTTAAAAGTAAAAGATGCAAAATAAAAATTAAATTAAAAAAGTTTTCATGGTCTTTAGTTTTAAAAGAAAAAATTTTAATTGTTAAGTGAGTGAGTCTTTGTAGTACATTTTCAGTAGCCTATTCCCAAAATGATCATCAGCTGGAGGATAGGATGTGCAAACTTGCCCAATTACATGTATTTTGCATGACTGTCCTGCCATTTACAAGGGAATATTATGATTGGTACTTTAGGTGCTAACTAAAGCATCTAGGTAACATAGCATCTTCGAATAGCCGTAGAGCCTTTTGCCATCTCAAATAAATCTCACCCACCTTCTTAAGGAGGGGAGATGAGAATTCTCCCTTTTTTTTGGCAAGGGTTTTGCATTTTTATTCTTTTTAAAAATATTTATTTATCTTTTTTCAAATATTTGTTTATTTATTTTATGTAAGTACACTGTAGCTGTCTTCATACACTCCAGAATAGGGCATCAGATCTCATTATGGATGGTTGTAAGCCATCACGTGGTTGCTGGGAATTGAACTCAGGACCTTCAGAAGAAGAGTCTGTGCTCTTAACTACTGAGCCATCTCATCAGCCCCTTTAAGATTTATTTATTATGCACAGTGTTCTGCCTACATGCCAGAAAAGAGCCCCAAGATCATATTACAGATGGTTGTCATCCCCCACCACATGGCTGCTGGAGTTTAATTCAGAGACCAATCACAGTTCATGCTTTGAATGATGGAGAAGAATACAGGATGGAATCCTTTAAGTAAAACCCGCAGGACTTCTCTTTCCCTGCCCATTATTAGCATAGCCAATGGCACTCTGGTCATTGTGTGTTCTTCCTATGAAGCTTCCAAATTTTGAAGAAGCTTGGAATTAAACATTTCAAAGATGAATAGTCACATAAAAGGGATCTTTCTGAAATTCCTTCAATGCATTAGCAGCAGATCCCATGTTCTGATGCTCTGTTGAATGACCAGGAGGGGGACATGGAGCATGCACTAGAAAGACTGCCATGTGAATCTTAAAGATACTCATATCTACTCTATCCAATATGTGTCTGGGTTTAAATAAACACTAGTGTTTAAATAAAAATAAACACTCTCTGAAGCTGGAGAGCAGCACCTTGTAACCCTCTCTCACACCTTGTCACACAATGTGGTTGGTGCTCACTGCCCAAGGATCATTGAATCTGTTACAGTATCTCCTGGAGTCCTCATCTGGCTTGAGAGGACTTTTATGGTGCTTTAAGCTCTAGTCTCTCTTGGTCATTTTTGGTGCCTCTTATTTTCTCAAGTGAAACAGGCTACTTTAGAACTAATGCCTAGGCTTACTCCATGTCCCTATAGTAGTGGGCTTCGAGGAGCTAACAGAACTGGAGGCATGACTGTACTCTCTGAGTCTACTCCTCAATATCGTCAACACCTTAGCAATTTCCCAAAGATTAGACAGTAAATTTGTAACTCAGGGTTCCACATCCATAGATTCAGCTTGAAAAACCTGGACATGATATACACAGCTATAATTTCAACCTTCAAGAGGTAAGAGGATTTTTAATTCAAGACTACCCTGGGTTACATGTGAGATTCTATATTAATACATCACTGTCCTCATGGAAAAAAAAGAAATGGAAAGGAAAAGGAGATATAGAAAGATATAGATGAGGAAAAATGGAAGGAGAGAGGAGAAGGAAGAAGAGCTTATTTAAAAGATGTTATTTCTGTATTAAACATGCAGAGATCTATCTGTTGGTCATGATTTCCTTTTTTAAAAGATTTATTTATTTATTTATTTATTTATTTATTTATTATACATCATTCTGTCTGCATGTATGTCTGCAGGCCAGTAGAGGACACCAGGTCTCATTACAGATTGTTGAGAGCCACTATGTAGTTGCTGGGAATTGAACTCAAGATCTCTGGAAAAGCAGCCAGTGCTCTTAACCTCTGAGTCATCTTTTCAGTACCTGGTTATGATTTCTAATGATTCAATATGTTTTCTTATAATCAACACTGTATTGAATATTGTAAAACATCTAAGTTGATTTACTGTGTAAGAAGGATGTATCTGGTTCTATGCTATTACTACACAATTGTACATAGGAGACCTGGCCACCCCTAGATGTGATATCGATTAGAGGGACTGGAACCAAAGTTCTATGTATACAGAGAACTGACCATATGCTGACTGTTAACTACACCTTACGGAAATTGTCGAGGTGATAATCAGAATCTAGGGGAAGATTCATTAATACAGATGAGTCTGGCCCACTCAGGGTCAGTGTTGGGGGGTGGCACAGAGTCAAACAGTGATCACCAAGAGCCCTCCATCTTGTCTCTTAACTGGCCTGTTCTATGACAAGACCTGTCCAGAGATAAAAACCTTCATTGCTCTCTGCTTTTTAACCTCTTTCTGAAGATATCTTTTGGGAGGCCATCTACAGGAAGTACAGCATCTAACATAAGCCTGACCAATCTCTCCCCTTCTCAGTACAGCAAGTACCCATCACTCACAGGCACAATAGTACTTTTCATGGGAGGACACAGGAAGGAAGGTGGGATCCACTTCTCTTTCTTGTTGTCATAGGTCAGCCTATTTGTGGTCTGATGAAGGAAGGTTTTCTTAATAGAGATTTATTTATTTTTATTTATTTATTTGAGTATACTGTAGCTGTCTTCGGACACACCAGAAGAGGACGTCAGATCTCATTATGGATGGTTGTGAGCTGGGTTTTGAACTCAAATCCCAGAATCCCATGTGGTTGCTGGGATTTGAACTCAGCACCTTCAGAAGAGCAGTCAGTGCTCTTAACCACTGAGCCATTTCTCCAGCCCGCAAGATTTATTTCTGTTCAAAGCAATAAAACATCTATTCCTGTGTGATAAGAATCAGAGCTTTTGCTCAGCCTTTTCTTTACTCTCCTCTTCTTTTCTTTTCTTTCTTAAAGATTTTATTGATTTTATGTATGTTATACAGTCATTGTCTTTGGACACACCAGAAGAGGGCATCAGATCATAATAGAGATAGTTGTGAGCCACCATGTAGTTGCTGGAAATTGAATTCAGGACATTTGGAAGAGCACCCAGTGCTCTTAACTTCTGAGCCGTCTCTCCAGCCCTTGCTCAGTGACATCAAAAACTGCCCAGTAACTTGAGTTTAGATATGATCATGAATAGAATCCCCAGGATGGCACAAGTGGCCTTATAAGGACAAGTAGAGAAACCTCATTATCACATTTGCTCTGTCTCACTAGATGAAGTCCTCATCACATTATGATGTCACAAGAGGGCCCTTATCAGATACTGTTGCTGTGTTCTTGAAACTCCCAGTCTCCAGCGTCATGAGCCCAACAAATCTATTCCTTTAAAAATTACCCGGCTGTGGCATGTGGTTATAATTACAGAAAACAAAGTAAGATAGTATATTTTGTTTTGTTTTCTAGTCAATGTGAGAATAGAAACATTGAGGGATATAAATATAGATTTAAAAACTCTACTTAGGGCCAGTAAGATGTCTCAGTGGGTTGATAATCTGAGTTTTAGCCCCAGAATAGATATGGTGGAAGGAAAGAACTAACTTCTGAATGTTGTCCTATTGTCTCTCCATGGATACTGCGGGACTCGCATGTGTGCAAGTAGGTAGGTACATCCACCCACACAAGTAAATAAATATTTTAAAGTTATTTTATTTTGTAATATTTAACTCAACAATAAGAAATATATTTACTGATTTAGCTACAGTGTATCATAAAGCACATGCAATACTCTATTCATTCAATAGTATTAATTTTCTATTTTTGTTTCCAATTTTATATTAACTTTTCATGTGACTATTGGCTATAGGTATTTTTGTAATTCCTGCTGTCAATGTTGAGCCTCTTACAAGCATTCTAGAGTGCATGACTTTTGGTTCTGGTCTATTAAAGGCTGTGGCCATGCCAACTAGAAAACAAGTTCAAACTACAAGCTTCCATTGACTGGAAAATGAGCTCAAATCATAAGCTTGTCCGTTATGATTTGTGAGGCAGTGAGCTGTTCTGGCATCCTTGGTCCAGTCGAGCTATCAGTCCCGGAGCATCCAATGAGCAGAGCAATCTTGTTCACAAGGGACGGCAGGAGTTCTGTGGTAGCTCCTGGGAACCTGGCTCAGGTTTCAGCCCCAACCCCCAACAAGGGCCCCATCAGGAGAGGTGTGTAATATTGGTCAAGCCCTCTTATATACAGATAAAGATTCTCAGCCCAAACCGATGAGAGATAACTGCTGTCGAAATCTGAATGACCAGTCAGCTTGTCAGTTTATCC
>JADRCD010124411.1:0-22203 GCA_019843815.1 Montemys delectorum
GGGGGGGGAGGTCCCATGAAAGCGTACAGGGGATCCAGGCCCAGGGAAGGGCTAGAAGCAGACACATCTTTTCCCTGTGGGATGTAAACCTCCCGCTAGCTATGAGGACAGGCAGGGGAATAGTCTCTTGGTTTCTTAATCATAGATTACAAATTATGTGACTTCTTGCTACCTGGGTTGTCTAAAGCTCTCAAAAGAGATATGTGGTTTAAAATAGTAATGTTTGTAGTAACCTGGTAATCCATGCAAGACCAAAGAAAAATACATCAGGAACTTGCCAAATACAGGAGAGGTGGTTCAGTGGTTAAGAGCGCATATTGCAGAGACTCCAATCCAAGCTCCTAGCACCTGGGTCTTGCGATTTACCACTACCTGTAATTCCAGCTCTGACTTCTACAAGTAACTCCAACACAAATGTGCATATCCACGTATTTAAAAGTAATAAAAATGAATCTTTAAAAAACTTACCAAATATGTTTCCACAATAAGAGCTCACATTAAAAATCCTCCCCCAATAACATAATGAGCCTCCAGTAAAGCCATAAGACAAAAGACGGAAAAGCAGTGACAATACTTAGATAATACAATTACTGAACATACCTACACGCAAACTTTGTAATTCAAAGACAAAAAATGATGCCTTTGAAAGTATGAGCAGAAGATGATGAAAGGACTACAAGGAAGAAACTGTAAAAAGTCTGCAATGACAGAAAGGGAGAGCTCTGAGCATGACGATGTCTACTAAAACATGGCTGGTTTGAGAGAGCTAAAAGGAGAAATAGTATATTGAGAGATCTGAAATTACCTACCATATGGTATACAGAAACAGATGTATATAGGCACTCTGCAAGAGAGCCAGTTGCTATATGAGATAATTAAAAAAAAGACTGACTGATATAAACCCCAGCTTCAAGAACAGTAAAAATATAGGAGAAACCAGGCAGTGGTGGCAGTTCTCAGGAGGCAGAAGCAGTTGGATCTCTGAGTCTGAGGCCAGCCTGGTCTATATAGTGAGTTTCAGGACATCCAGGGCTACCCAGAGAAACTCTGTCTTGAAAAGAGAGAAAGAAAAAGTTGGGGAGAAAAAAAATTTAAATATGTTAAAGAAATAATCGCTGGAGGGGATGGAGGAGAAAGCTCAGTTAGTAGAGTGTTTGCATGCAAGCACAAGGACCTGAGTTCAATTCCTGGTACCTATATTAGCATAAAAAAGCCAATTGACACCTATCTACCAACCAACAAAACACAACTAAGAATGGTAATGTGAGTTTATAATTATTCCAGAGTTAAGGAGGCAGAGAGAGGCAGGTAGTGAGCCTGCTTGAAGAGTTCTAGACCAGGTAGCTATCCTTTCTAAAAAGAAATAATTTTATGCATAAATAAATAAATGCACAGAACCTGAGTAATAGTACCTGAGATTGTTGTCTTCTTGCCTGGCTACATACATGAATGCACACACACACACACACACACACACACACACACACACACACACAAAGTGATGGCTAGCCCTGATTGTTGACTTGACACATGAGAAAAATGGAGCCACTGTTTAAGAATTTTCTTTCTGTTCAAGAATATGTCTTGCATGGCATTCTCTTGATTGCTAATTAACTAATTAACAAAGGAGACTAACCCACTGCAAAATCCCTAGGCAGGTGGGCCTGAGCTGTAAAGAAAGGGGCTTTACCTTGTAGGAGACATAAACCCTCCCCCAGTCTACCACACCCCTAGGTCGCTTCGGTTATGGTGTGTATCAAAGCAACAAGAGTGGAAACTGGACACACAGAGCAATTTCTAAGGAAAGAGAAGAAGGAGAAGGAGAGGAAGGAAGAGGAGGAGGAGGAAGAGGAGGAGGAGGAGGAGGGAGAGCACTCTGAAATTTTTGTACATCTAGTAAAAGATAATTTGAAGAGGCCAGAAAAACCCAGGTAATCCTATTTGTAAAGAATTTAAAAGGCCCGCAGATTAAGATATCTTGGTCAACCTTCTAAAACACCAAAATTTAAAAGAAGATAGCAGAAGTCACTACAATTTTCTCTATACATTTATGTTCATAGATTTCTTAAGTTAGATAAGACAAAAACTCATTGAAACACACAAATGTTCAAAGCATACAGAAAGCACTTGTTATAGCTGGCCGAATTAAATGGATGGTAAAGCACACTTCATGTTCTAACAAGGCAATTCACTTGAACATCAATACTAAAACTATACTTAGAAGGTACCTGCATGTTTGGAATTAAAAACGTATCTTCAAATTACTCATGGTTCAATAAATTCAAGTAAAAATTAGAAAATGTTTTCAACTCAATGTTTTCAAATACAAAAAACAGCCATATTGTATTATAAAAGAAAAATGGACAAATTCCTTTTAAAACATACATAACTGGCTGGGCAGTGGTGGTGCACACCTTTAATCCCACCACTCAGGAGGCAGAGGCAGGTGGATGTCTGTGAATTAGAGGCCAGCCTCGTTTACAGAGTGGGTAGAGAAACCCTGTCTCAAAAAGCAAGCAACCAAACCAAACCAAACCATGTTGCCTCCAAACAAACAAACAAACAAACAAAAAAATACATAACCCAAATAGACTCAAGGAGAAATAGAAGACCTGAAAATCATTCTTAAAAATTTAGCCCCTTCCCAAATTAAAGTCTAAGTCTAGCGGGCATCTTTAACAATTCTACCAAACACTGAGAGAGAATTCTAACGCTGCAACTATTCTTTTTTGTTTTTTGGTTTTTCGAGACAGGGTTTGTCTGTGTAGCCTTGGCTTTCCTGGAACTCACTCTGTAGACCAGGCTGGCCTCGAACTCAGAAATCCACCTGCCTCTGCCTCCCAAGTGCTGGGATTAAAGGTGTGCGCCACCATCAAAGGGAGAGCACTTTCCAGATCATTTGTCAGCTAGCATCACCTTGATAGTCAAACAGTAAGAGAAAAGAAAGCAATGTGTCACTATTAGTTATGAACATAGTCACATAATTCCAAATAAAACGAGCAACTGAAATGTAATAAAGCCAGTACCATAATATCCACTTGGTTTATCTCAACTAGGAATAGTAAGTTGGTTTAAAACAAAAATGTGGTTTTGTTTTCACTTCTTCCTTTTCGATGCCTCGGTGCTCTTGGAGCCCAATTCTGAGGTCCATGTCTTCCCTTGCACACTGGCTTTCCTAGACAGATAGTTGGTGAAACAGCTTTGCTCATACCTTCATTGGGGTGAACCTTGGAGAGTAGGAAGGGGCTCTTCTTAGAATGAAGTTTCATTGGTGGAGGCTTTAGGTATTGAGGGATATCTCATTGCATGGAGAGGCATGTTAGGAGGTTGAACCTGCAATTTCCCCAGGGATTACCTGACATTCCTCAGGCAGAGTGTGGGTTGGGCTCCCCAGATCAGGTGAAGAAGAGGAAGCTCTGCTAAGAAAGTGAGTCCTCCAATTGCATGGAGCTCAGGAAAGCTGGACACGGTAGACTGCAAACTAGTAGAGACACGGTAGACTGCAAACTAAGTAAGGAGGCCCGACACTAAAACACTGATTGATACAATGTAGCAAGTTACTTTGTACTCTTACTTTGTTATCAGAAAGTCCAAATAGTTTAACCAAGTGTGGAAAGACAGGAAAATCAGGTTAGCTGCAGGTTACATTAATACCTATGGAGAAATGTCCCCAAACTCTCGGCTAAGTAATTCCAATAGGTTAGAGAGCTTATCAAGTCTGATAGATACAGAAATCTAGATATAAATATTATTAGATACTTGTTGCTGTGACAAAATACCTGATGAAATGAAGGGTTTATTATGGTTCATGGTTTGTGGGGACACAGTTCATTGCAGCAGTAAAGGTACTAGTGGGAGGTGGCTGGTCATGTGAATCCACGAAGAGGAAGCAGAGAGAAGTGAAGACTGGAGCTTCCGGGTCCACCCACCTTTTCTCATCTATCCAAGGCATGGAACCCTGTAGTCCCTGTTTAGGGTGTGTCTTCCCTTCTCAAATAAATCTTTGGAAACACCTTTATAGACACACCCAAAGGTGTGTATGGTGACTCTAGAACTAGTCAAGTTTACTGTTAAAAATAAATTATCACAAATATCAATAGCATTTCATAAAAATAAGAACTAAGTGTTAGGGGCCGGGGAGATGACTTGGTTGGTAAGGTACCTGCCATGCAGTTACAAGGACCAAGGGCTTTTCCCTGTGAAAACCTGTGGAAAAAAGCAAACAAAAACAAATAAACAGCAAACCCCAAAGCTGGGCATGGAGGGTTTGTGCATGTGCAACCCCACAGCTGGGCAAGCGCAGACAGGCAGATCCCAGGGCTCACTGGCCAGACAGTCTAGACTAGTTGGTAAATTCCAGGCCAGTGAGAGGCCCTGCCTCTGAAATAAAAATGGTTGCCAGAGCCTGGGGAATGACAGCTGAGTCCTCTGGCATGAACACCAGTCCACACACACTCAGAAAGCACTCTGAGAAAGTGTTCCAAACGAGATTTTTAAATTGTAATTTACAAAAACCACCAAAAAGAAAAAGCATATATGCCTAAGAAAAATGTTCAGGGTCTTTATAGGGAAAATTACAATACGTAAAAATTACAAAAGATAAGCAAATGCATATTCAGCAAGGTTTTGCTATATGAAATAGTTAACTCAGAATTGTAAAGATACAATGTCTCCTAGACTCCATAAACACAATGCAAATCTAAATTGAAAGAGGTCCTCCACCTGACTCCCCACCCAGGGCACCCAGTTTTCCCCTTCCTGTGTGAGTATGTACACAATCAGACAAGCAGTATTTATGATGCCTGAGGAGGAAGTAAGGGTACTCTTAAATAATTGAGCCAGGAGGGGAAGAATTCATCTAAGTGCTTGTAAAGAATTACTATATAGTATGTTAACTAAACCATTGGTGTGTAATTCTAGGATGAAACAGAACAGAGAGCACATATGTGGATTATGGCAGAGAGGATATTTCAGTGCAAAGCATGGACTTTAAAAATGGAGCTGAATGGCCTGGAGACAAAGCTCCGGGGCAGTGTATCTTTCTAACAAATTCAAGGCCCTAGCTTCAACACTTATAACACACACACACACACACACACACACACACACACACACACACACACTACACACACATACCACACATATTCCCACATACACATCACACACATACATATAACACATATACACATACATACACCACATACATACCACACACCCCACACACCACACAAACATACCACACACACACTACATACACACTCCCCACACACACATACATACCACACACACACACACACACACACACACACACACACACACACTATCCATAAAGAAAACAGATCAAATTTGGTCTCCACTTAAAAACTTACATAAAAATTAATTCTGGTGAATTAAAAACTTAAGGGGGAAAATTAAGTGATATTTTAAGAAAGAAATAAATACATAAGAAATAATATATATACGTGTGTGTGTGTGTGTGTGTGTGTGTGTGTGTGTGTGTGTATTTTGGGTTTTTGAGACAGGGTTTCTCTGTGTAGCCCTGGCTGTCCTGGAACTCACTCTGTAGACCAGACTGGCCTCGAACTCAGAAATCCGCCTGCCTCTGCCTCCAAGTGCTGGGATTAAAGGAATGTGCCAGCACTGCCTGGCTTGGGTAATATCTTTATAACTGTTAGAAAATCACTTTTGAGCAAGAAGTAAAAGCCAAAACTACAAAGAAAACAGAGTTAATATCAGCTCCATGAAAATATAGTGCTTCTTGGGGCTGGAACAGTCGCTGGCTCAGCAGTTAAGAGAACTTCCTCTTACAGAGGACCTGGGTTCAGTTCCCAGTACACACATGGTGGCTCACAACTGTCTGTAACTCCAGTTGCAGGATATTCAATACCCTTTGCAGGTCTGCGCAGGCACTGCATGCATGTGGTGCACATATATGCAGGCAGAGCACACTGACACCTAGAATAAGAGTCTCAATAGAAGAAGATGCATCTAATCCTATGGCAACTGAGTATGCCAAGGCAGGCTGCTATCCATAGGAGGCCTCCTCTTTTCTATGGAGAAAGGAGGAGGTTCGGGGGAGGCGAGCTAAGAGGGAGGGGTTGGAAGGAGAAGAGGGAGGAGAAGCTGTCATCTGGATGTGAAGTAAATTAATTAATTAATTAATTAAAAAAGAATAAATCAAAATTTTTAAAAATTAAGTGCCTATGAACCAAGTGGGCACACTTACAATCCCAGGACTCAGATAGCTAAGGCAGGAAGATGTCAAGACTGTGGCCAGCCTTAGCTAAATAGCAAGACCCTGCCTCAAAGGAAAAAAATAACAAAGCATTAAACATAAAATAAGTAAAACATTAAAGAAGAACTAGATTGTAACTGACACTGAAATCAGGGCAGCAATGTTCTCTGAGAAGGAAGGACCCTGGGACTTGATACATAAGCGATCAAGTATGTATTGATCAAGTATGTATTGATCAATGATGTATTGATAAATAACTCCCTCAACGAGGCCTCTTATCATTCATTGCCCTTCCATATATTTTATTTATTATGTGACTTTGACTTTGAAAATGTTTTCACTTATCATGAACTCTCTCCCAAATGAATTTCTTCTGGGGAATTCTAAGCCCTTATTAGCATTTGGGAGAGACATGGGAAAGAGTCCAGAATCCTTCCCCTTCGTTCCTTCTCCATGGGTAGGAGAAAAGGTTGCCTGGCCAGAGCTTTTATGACTCTTCCTGCTCTTCTATAAGATTTGGACATTTTTAGAAAACAAAAGTATAATGTCTGTACACCCTGCTGACACTAACAGATAACCAGAGCTTTTATGACTCTTCCTGCTCTTCTATAAAATTTGGACATTTTTAGAAAACAAAAGTATAATGTCTGTACACCCTGTTGACACTAACAGATAACCCTTTCCAATCCTAGCAGCCCATTTCACCCCAGTGTTTTAAGTGAGCAGGACTTAACCCAAACAGATACTTCTCAAGAATTTAGAAGATGCCCTCCAAGGTCATACTGTGCCATCTTGGCTTAGTTTACCCACCCAGACCTCATTCTACTGCCTAGGGACTTTCCTGGTGGCTCTAACTCCTTCATTTTGTCCCAGTTCAGTGGCTTTGACTCTTGGTCCAGCTGCTCAGATGTGTGGCCTGAGGGAAGCAGAGATTTCAGTTCCATTTTCTGCACTCTCTCCAATGTCGTCCTCCCCACAGTCACGTTAAGCCCCAACTCATGACAAAAGGCATCCAAATAGCTCCCTTGTGCACCCTCCTCGTCCTAACTACGCAGGAAAAGAGCCAAGGGACGCAGTTGCATCCCTATACTGTGTGATTGACATTGCTTTAAGCTCTATGGCCGAGTGGCCCTCATTCACACCCTGGGAAGTTGCAAATGATGGAAAAAACTCTTTAGAGAATTGATGACTATTTTGCTCTTGGCTGGAACTTGGGGTAGAGTGGGCATTCCAGAGAGCTGGTCCAAGACACCACCTGATCCAAGCCTTTTCCTCCCAGAGTTCAGCATGTTCCTCACTGAGGGACCTCACATTTCACACATTGAAGCTTCAGGATCTTGTTGCTACAACACAACCTCACAAACCATGGCAACGGTACCGGCCAAACCCAAAGTTGGACTACATACGCGGCATAAGAGTCAAATTGCCTTAATCTTGCATTTTTGGCTCATTTTTTCTAGCCACATCCTAAAACCAAATGGATTGAATTACTAGATGAAAAATAAATTCTGTCCGTGGGAACCGTTGCTATTGTCGCAGAAAACAAAAAGGGAGGTGTTTTCCAACCATGTATAAAAGGAGGTGAAATCACTGTTTATGGTGGGGGGACTTAAATTCTTACCACATGCAGGAAAATGGAGAGTTGGTTGTTTAATTAGACTGCCTATTCAAAGCCCTCTGGTTATTTTAAATTGTGTTTTAAAATATCAACTCCAGGAAAAGCTTTCTGAAGAGCAATTTGAAAATGTGTATTAAAGTCTTTCAAAAATGTATATAATTTTACCCTGCCATTCCAAGTCTGGGAATAATCATGAAGGTGCCCCATGATTTACTTGCATGGTACTGAATGCTATGCGACTTTAACAATGGCATAGAGGTGTGGTGCTCAGATGTCCAACATGGGAAATAGGTCAAATAAGTTACTGTACAAAGGAAGCTCTTTAGAGCGTAGATAGCCCCCTGGATGTGTCAATGGCCCCCTGATTAACTGACTGCATCCTTTACAAGCACTCGTCTAACAGCACTGTGAAGAGTACTCACCGTCCAGGTTCTCTGTGTGAACCACAAGCTCCCAGTAGCTGAGCTTTGCACCCACCAAGACTTGGTTGTGTTTGTTCCCAACCCTGTTTGTACTGCTTCAGTTTTTACTGTAATTATAGAGCTTAATTAAGCAACGTGTACATCAATGAAATAACACAGAGTTTTTAAATTCCCCTATAAATAGATTGCAAGTTTTAGAAAGACTGGAGAAGTTAAAATGAAAAGAAAAACAAACAAAATACGACTTGTTAAATTATATGATTGGTAGTGGGCACCAGTAAAATATTATACATCGCAGTATCACTAAAGCGATTATGAATAACCGGAAAACTCCATTCTCTCAAGTCATTTGCCAAAAGAGTCAAGGGCTAGACCTGAGGTATGAGAGCTTGTTTGAGCCTTAAAATGCCAGAAAGGAGGTCCCAGGCCTTCTGAGATCATGCCTGAGGCCTTGCAATGGTTGGGTAAGGGCACTGACTAGTGCTGCGAGTTTTTATACCCTAGAGATAGTCTCTTCTCCTTTCAAAGGACAGACACATCATCCTGTTACCATGTCTTGACCACAGTGTTGACCCGAGTTGAACTTAACTGAGTCAACACTCAGACCTCACTGAGGATGTGATAGGACATGAAAACTGAACTTGGTATTTTTCTTGCAAGTTGCCTTTGGGAATCTTTCAGAATGACCTCTTACAACACGGATCCTTGATCATCCAAGGCTCCTGGGGTTAACTGTGGAATAGCTACTCAGGACTCTGAGGCACCTCAGGGAGTACTGGCCTACACGAATGTCTGAAACCCACTGTTCAGCCATTCAGCAAGTGAGGTGAGCTTTGCTTTCCCTCCTCTGGTTAATAGTTCAGGTCAAAATTCACCGAGCTAAGCTCTGATTTTGATTCTGGCTTTAATTGGCTTTGTAACTGTAAGCATGTGACCTGATTGCTCTGGACTCCCGTCTTTTTGTCTGTATTCTAAAGAAATGATACTCTTTTCAATTCTTTCCAGTGCCAAATATTTCCATGTCTATGTTATGAGAGATGCTTTTTCATTGTACTTGTGCCTAAGATCCTACCAGACGTAGTCGTTTTTAAATAACTGTGAGATGATTGCAAAGAGGCATGCAGTTATGTATGTTGTCCATGGAGGTGGTGGTGGAGGGGTGAAAACAAAGGCCATTAGCTATATAAGGACACGATCCTATATAAGGATATATATATATATATATATATATATATATATATATATATATATCCTATATATTTAGGTACTTTCTATTCTAAGTACCTAAATAGCCAATCTCTTCTAACCATCACAACACCATAAATTGCTAAGGCAGGAAGAGACGCCCTCCAGCTTCCGACTAGTCGGGATGAGGGGAGGCTACCTCAGCCCTTTCCTTCTCTGTACATTTAGAAGCCACTTTTCTTGATGAGCCACTATTATTTGATACCTCCATTATAATTTATTCTTCAAGCAATTGTGATTCTAGCCCAATCTTGATGTTATAAAGAATAAAATAGTAACTGAAGAAGTAAATGGTTGGCTTGGGATAGCCCTTTTAGGAGGAGATAGAACAGCAGTACTGGTATTGTCTTTCCTACTGAGAGCCCTTCACAACAGCCCATCAAAGGGGGCCCATTTCTAAGATTGTCAGACTCAGAACACCGTGCTACCACAGGTTCCCGTTTTGTTCTGTGATATATATATATATGTATATGTATGTATATGTATATATATGTATATATATATATATGTGGCAGACTGTTGCCTTTGTTCCTCCTGGGGAAGTGGAGAGGAATTTCTGAGTCCACTCTCCTGCCTCATCCATCTGCCATCCCTCTTGAGGTAAATACAGAGGACTACCCCCCTTACCTGACAGCTCACTCCATCCATTCTGTTTTTTATTCAGAATGAGGGGGTATTGCAACTTTGCCCATGAAATACTAGTCAAGTGAATGGAAGTCGTAGCAGACCACTACATGTAAGCTTTCCCCAGGGCCTGCAGAGAGGTAGGTGTATGTCTGCCGTGCTCTTGATGGAGTTCTTTACCCATGTCTGTTTATTCTCCTTCCAGAGCTCTGTATTTACCCCAAACAGCAGCCTTCCATCCGTGTGTGCAAACCAACCCATCTTCACCTTTCTCAAACTTGCTCCGTCCCATTTCCTGCTTCTGTTAAATCCAGTTTCTTGAGACCCGCCAGCAAGCTCCAAGGCTCTCTTCTTCCTCTAATCAGCAGTGACAAGCAGCTCAATTCTCTGGCCGTAACTGAGCACCCGTCGGGCATGTATGAGGCTCAGGTCTATAATATACCTCCATTACTTCCCAGGAGGCTCATGGAATATGGGCCATCCCCCGTGTTCTTAACCCAGAGAAGGTAAATTGTCACTAAGGACACACATGAGAACGGGAATGCCAGCCAGAGTTACAGAACCAAGGTCATTCTTAAAAGCCCAGGGTTGGCTGTTGTGGAGTCCCCTACCTGGTCCCTCCTTTGCCTGTCCCACCACCCATCCTACCTCTTCTCCCAGACCTGCTGTTCCTCCCAGGCCTGTTTCAATTCACCTTGAGCAGAGCGGCCAGAGCTTGTTTACTTAGGTAGCAGCTCTGGGGACAGAACCTGGAGCCTCCTCATGCAGTGTCCTTCAGCCCCTCAGCCAGCAGCCACTTCTTCCTGAGGAACTTTTCTTGCCTTTCCCTTGAACCCATTTCTTGTTTTCTGTCACTTACATTCTCAAGCATTTTGTTCATATGTTTCATTTCTTTATTAGTCCATGGCGTCACCAAGCCACAGAGCTTTTGCTGGATCTTGCTCGGTACCTACTTGTTCGCCTGTACTGTACTATACTGTCCCTCTGTCACCTATCAGCTGTGTGACCACAGGCAGGTCGTAGAACCTCTCTGTGCCTGTCACTTCATCTTTAAAACAAAATGGTGATTCCAAAGCATCTTACAAGTTCTGTAGGAGACGACTTACTAACTGAATAGAATGAGTTAATATCGAGAAGCGTTAGAGCCTGCCAAGCACACAGTAAGCATTTGTTGAGTGTTAGCTGCTACTAGCAGTATTTGTATAGGCACAAAGATAGACATATGTTTTATACATCTCACATGAGCCAACTTCTGTAAATGTCTAAACTCTGCTCACTACCTAACGTGGGGAAGCCACTACAGCAACTGCTCACTTACACCTTTATTGGAAAATGCTGCATTCTTGCATTTTCCTGTTAGGTGTACCAGCGATCTTGGGAGGGAGCTTAAATGTTGCCACACTGAAAAGCTCTGAAATCTGGTCAACTTACAAATGGTCTGCAATCGAGCAGTGGTGGCTAACTAATGAACCAATGTGTTGTGAGCAGTTCCCCATGGAAGGACAGATTCATTCCGCTTTCTAGTTCCCTGTATTTTGCCTGATGATGCTGAAGGTCTTATTTTTATCGATGCCAACTCGATAATCCCAACACTTTCGATAATAACCAGAGTAAAGTTTATTTATCCAATCTTACTAAAAATTGGAATTAAAAAATGGCAAATAAACCCTTTTCTTAGGAAGGGCCTTTGAAGCAGCCACATTTGTGTCAGTAACTTGGCTGAATTTGCAGCAGAGAGGGTCCCAGATGAGGGTGTTGTGATAGAGTAACTTCAAGTCACTCATTGGGACCAATTAGAGGAAGGGCAGTATGTGACAGCCTAGCTCAGATGTGGCTCATACTCAAAAATTATAATGTTACATTTTGTAACCTACTCTCTAATGATCAGATATTTTTCCAAATCAGACCAGAATCATGAATTCAATCTCATCTATTGAGGTTTCACAGGCTTTACGACCATCTCTCAAAAGATGCTGCCCATGCATCAGCAGCAAACATCAATTTGATATTTATTATGCACCAACCGCAGCTGAACATTTCTGAATTAAACCAAACCAAACCAAACCAAACCAAACCAACAAAAGCCAAGTCCATGATGCTCCAAGATTCAAAACCGGGAGCTTTGTCTTGATACCACGAGTGAGACTGTCTACCCTTGACCTCACGTGACAGCTCTTGTCAAAATACATATGCACTAAAAAGGGTTGTATACCTCCATTAAGACCATGTGCACAAATTATATATGAAATCAAAAATAAATTTTGTAATTTGATTAGAGTCCCATCTTCAAAGTAGTTCGTGATTTATATGACAATATTCCAAAATCTAGGGGTGGAAATGTGAACACTGAAACAGTTTTGAACTCAAGCATTTCAGACACAGGATATTCAACCTATGTTTTCAAGTCACTTAAAGAGATGAGAGATTAACTCCCCACAGCTTTTCCATGAAGTAGCCCAGCACAATAGAAATATAACCGACAGACACAGTGCCAAAGGAAAAGCTGCTGGGAATATTGAGAAAGGCCCCAGATTCTAAACATGAAGGAAGGGCAAGAATTCCAGAAGCAGGGATGGGGTTGGGCCCAGGTTGGGTAGAAGACAACACATGAGCACTCTAGACACAGAGGACAAGGGCTTGTCCCTTAGCGGAGAGAGCAGCTCGATTTGAGTCTAGGGTGTGTCTTCCAGGGTGGGGACAAATGAGTGTGTGGGAAACAGAAATGAAGATTGGGCCAAGGCCAGACCATGGAGGGATTTAGAAGCTGTCTGAGAGTTTGGATTCTAGTTCATGAACTGAGCCAAGGGATGAGCACACATAGTTCTTGGATGCTCTGGCTGCAGCTGGGGTTGGGTGGGGGATGGGGCTTGTGTGTGTGTGTGTGTGTGGGGGGGGTGATTCTAACCCAGGAAAACCCAGAGACCAGTGAGCAGCTTATGTATTCACTATTCCTGGTCAAGAGTCCAATTCTCAATCTTCCATCTTACACGCTGTTGGCACATGAGAAGACAATCGTTTGAAACTAGAAAGGTAACCGAATGGGATTATCAGTACGATTTTGCTCCTAAAAACTAGTTATTAGAGTTTCTTCAGATCCTTTCATGAAAACACCTCTAGTGGTACTTAAATGTGAATACATATACAGATATACAGTTTGCTGCCCATTTTAATGGGCAGTTTGGATATCAGTATGTTTGTTAATATGGAGATGATTCAGGGAATGTTCATTATCATTGCATTTCCATAATTCTTAGGCATAATCATCAGTTGACAGGAGCATTCCACCACGGAGGAACATGACTGAAGAAAGCCAGGGCCTTCCGAGTTAAAGAGTATGATTCTTTTCTTGGATCTTAAACAACAATGAGCATCAGCCTTCCCCAGGAGTGTGCCTAGGGAGCCGATTACGCTGCCTCGTCTCAGGAAGGGCCCAATAGTGTGACTTCTCCATGACTAAACCAAGGAACTGGCTTAAAGCTTTCAACAAGTGACTTTTGAGATATGTCCCTACATGGTTTTAAAACCAAGGAAGAAATTCTACCTTTAGAATGTTTCTAGTTTGTCTTAATGATATTTCCTTCTTTATTTTAGGAGGGAGAAAAATACTGAATCCTCTTGGGTATAAACTCTCCACGACTTCATGCTCACTTTTTAAGAATGCTTTTACACACTTATAGGATGAATTTAGTAATTATCTCCCCCACCTCTCCATCTTGCCCCTCCCTCTCCTAGGCACTCTTCCTGGCAAGCCCTCTCCCCTCCCCCCATTTTCACACCTTCCTTCCGTGTGTGGCCCAGGGAGTTTAATTTGAGTTTCTTGCAGGAGAAGGGGTGGGAAGTTATTTGCTGAAGTATGGTAACTTATCAATGGCTATTCCACTGGAGAAGATTGCCGCCCCTCAACAATCATTCATTGGCCAATAATCCCTCAGAGGACCACTACTGACAAACCAAGTACAAAACACGATGTACTTAAGCCTTTCTTTATTACATTTGATTTGATTTTGTTAATGTGCGTGTGTGGGTGTGTATGTGCGCCATGCTGGTGTGCCGTGGTGTGTGTGTGGAGGTCAGAGAACAACGTTCAGAAGTCTTTCTTCTCCTTCCCTCATGTGGGGCTGGGGAATCGAACTCAAGTCATCAACCTTGACAACAGGCACCTTTACCTGGGGAGCCATCTCACTGGCCCTGGGCTCTCCATTTTTTAAGACAGGCAAAAGAAGATTTCTGTTTTCTCCTCACAAGCTGTCCTTGCGACCCACAGAGCATACACTTTGTAAGGATTTTCAGACTTCAGTCTCTTGTTGGCAGTTCTTGACATAGACCTGCCTGTGTGGGATGCCTTGGGTTCAGAGGGAGGGTACACGAACTTACCCTCTTGATCTTGACCTGTCTTTCCCACTGTGGTGCCCATAATGAGGGGCTGCAGTTGTACCCCACAACTTCCAACTCTCTCTGAGCCAAATGGGCACCCAGGTCCTCTATGTGGAGATGTCTTTTTCCCCCTGTGGATTCCTTCCTGATTTAGGCATGAGAGGCTTTGTCTAGCCATTGAGATTATGCCCCCTTGGGTGGGCATTGAGATTACACCCCCTTGAGTGGGCATTGGGATTACGCTCCCTTGGGTGGGCATTGGGATTATGCCCCTTTGGGTGGGCTACCTGAATCTGTGAGCTTTGTCTAGCCATTGAGATTATGCCCCCTTGGGTGGGCAGGGATTATGCCCCCTTGGGTGGGCATTGGGATTATGCCCCCTTGACTGGGCATTGGGATTACACCCCCTTGGGTGAGCACTGAGATTACGCCCTCTTGAGTGGGCAGCCTGGATCTGTGCTTGAGACTCTTCTGGTACAAAAAGTATCATCTTTGACATCCTCCTAGCTCATCGCTGTCCAGATCTCGAGGCTCCAACCCAATCTCAGTGACATTTCACATGGAGTAGGTAACAGCACAGGACAAGGCTCCTAGCTCCTTTCCTGATGTACAAAACCTGGGCTTTCACTTCAGGGACGCTTGACAGATCCTCTTGTATGACCAGCAGAACATCGGGTCAGTATGCAAAAAAAGTGGTTCAGGCTAGATTAGTAAGGCTCCTGTGACTTGCCAAGTCACATAGCCATGTCCAACTTGTCACACTGACTGAATGACTCACTTGGGCTACAGACTCCCTCAGTACAGGCTGTCATGACTCACCTCAGTTTTACTGTCCAGAAGGCTGATTCTTCTACCTGGAAAGTAATTTTGCTAAACAGGGTGCTAATTTGCGAGTCAAGCACTATCATGGTTTGCGCACAGGCCTGGGAAGTGGGTGTCAGAGAAACAGTCCCGCATAGATGGCTCCAAGTCATTAACCCAGGCAGCTGTGTTTAGTGGCTGTGGTAACACGGATACAAGCCTACAGATGATAACCGTGTAAGATCTCTCGTGGGTCAGAGGCCACTGAGCACATGTCCAACTTCATGATGCAGAGGGAGGAATAGAATTTACTGGCAAATAAAACAAGTGATATTTGCCAAATATCTCATTTCCTTCGTGAAACCAGATGGTTGTGAATCATGTAAAAAAAAAATTCTTCTCAGTTCCGTTAATAAATATTTCAGGTTAGTTACAAACTAGTAATGTATTTGTTATTGCATGCATGTGTGAGAAAGTTCTAGATTGCAACATCTACAGCCCAAGGATGTGAAAAACATGCAGCATATAAATATTTATTTTTCCAACGTGTTCTGGATCAGTAATGGATGAAATTCATGACCCAACAATGGTTTTGGGGTCTCCACAGTGCTGCACAGAAAAGAGTGTCACATGAGGGAGGACATGATCTTCACTGTGGTCTCATCTCTTATTTGAAAGAGAAAGTGAACTGTCTTTCTGTCTCTCTATCCTCTGTCTCTCTCTCTCTCTCTCTCTCTCTCTCTCTCTCTCTCTCTCTCTCTCTCTCTCTCTTTCTCTCTCTCTCTTTCTCTCTCTCTCTCTCTCTGGAAGAGAGGAAGAGAAAAAGGAAGGTAGGGAGAAGAGAGAGGACTGGATAGATTCTTGGCTAGGTATGGGGCCTAGGACCTCTGGAACAGTAGGAACCACGGGCCAATGCAGCTCTCTGCTTCTCTGTACACCATGTGCCTTGCTTGAAGCAGGAAGCAGGCCTGTCTCCCAAGCCACAGAAGGAAATGTCACTCTTCAGCACAACCTAGCACACAAGGTTCTGGCACCATCCTCTGGCCTTCTGACAAGAATGCTTACTGACCCATCCCAAGATATCTTAAGTCCATCTGGTGTGTTGTGAAGATTAAAAAAAAAATGTGAGGAGCCTCCCCTTCTTGGACCCACCCTCTCGCTCAAGCTCTGACCTGCTCTTAGGAGCCCTTAAGCTCTCTAGGTAAAGCCTAGACTTACTCCAAGAAGGGCTTTCCTGAAGAGAGACTTGCATGGTGCCTGGCACCACAGGTTTCCACACCTCACTGACCCAAGAGACGAGACAGGACACCCAGCAGTCCCTCACACAGGAGAGAGGCAGCCTTGTCAGGATTGTTCTCCTACAAGACTCACAGCCAGTGCTAGACAGAAGCTTAGCCTGACATTACAGAAGGGAGAACGCTAAAGTTCAGCCTCATCAAGCAGCTCGGACGAGTCTTGCCAATCTAGCAGAATGGTTGGGGTTAGATACCAAAGTGATGGAGGAATACCTTCATTTTTAATGTTTTGCCATCCTGGATTTTGTTGTAAACAAGAAGTAATAAGTGGAATCCAGCTCTTCTTCAAGAGAAATTCTAGCTAGGGCTTTGTGGGACATGGTGGTGAAGGACAGGGAAGTATCAGGTAACATTTATCTCTGTCCCTAAGCAGACACCTGTTTGACACAGGAACACAAAAGAAAACATACTGTCTGTAACCAACTTGTTTCACCCGAAAAGCAGGTTCAAACGCCCAGGTAGATAGAGAAGGGGACCGAGCCAGATGGATCAGGGGTGAGCTTTCTACTCTTCCTCAGGATGGGAATTTGGCTCCCATTCGGTTTTGAACAATGGACCCATTGTGTAATGTGCCACATTATCCAGGAGAGGAGAAACCCAAGTGGCTTTGTAGTGGGCAGGCTTCTTCCTCCTTTCTTCATGGACTCCTGATACTCTGGGTTCCAGGTGGTGAGTACTTAACGCCCACTCGGACAGACTGTCCCTAGATCCCAGCCTGGATTTTACTTCATTCCAGGAAACAGCCAGAGTGCAACTGGAGGCTCTCTGGCTCTGGATGGCAAAAGAGGATTTAGAAACAGAACTTAAGGGCCTTCCTGAGAAAGAAGAATTGGCCACTCTTCAGTCAGGAGCCAGTTATTTGCTCACCCAGCAAATAGCTCTCAAGCTCACAGTAAATGGCCCTGAAGCCCTACCATTTGCTGACCCTGGGAATTCACCCGTGACACCCCTGGAATTTGAAATAGCTGTTAGGCATATTACACTGGGAGGCTTACAGATTCTTCTAGAAGGGATGGTCCTTAGAAATGTGCAGCATCAGTAAGGTTCCTGAGAGCAGGCACTGCTTGTCAGATTTGTCTCTCTTCATAATCTAAGTGGCTTAAAATTGCCTGCAAAAGCAAATATGGAGCTGAGAGTTAGGGTTAGCCAGTCTCCTGGGAAGTGAGGTTAAAATCCACATTCAAACTGTGCTCTTCCCACATCCAATAAACAGCATCTACCCCAGCGCCTCAGGGTGTGACACACTGCTGCAGATTATTCCTTTAGGATTAAACATCTAAGAAACCTGTTTCGAGATAAAAAAATACTGCGAAAAGAGGCAGCGTACCTGGCCACCCCAATCCCAGTTCACACTTGGAGATGGGCTTTTAAAGATCTGATTAAATTAAACACATGGTAGGCCTTAACTTAGTAGGACACACACCCTTAGAAGACGAGGACACAGGCTATACTAAGGGAACCTAGAATGAGGACTCACAGATGAGAAAGCCATGTAGAAGGGCAGGAGAGGGGCCTTAGGAGGACCTGGATGCATGGACACTGCAATCTCAGACATACAACCTCCAGAATCAGGTGAAAATAAACTGACATTTAAACACGTAGCTTTCGGTTCTTAGACTAATATAAGGTATTTATGTTTGATTTTTAAGCTACTGTTACTAGATTAAAACAAAAACCTTGTAACTTCCATTCTGCAAAGGAGTGGAAACCATGGGGAAACAAGGCCATTGTGGGGATACTGAGCAGTGTGTAAAAGTGAGGGATATTGAACCAGAGCCAGTCATAGGATTTCAGCTGTTTAGCCTCTCTACTAAGTGCAGTGTGTACTTCAGTGGAGCATCCTGCAATGTGCGGATTATAATTATATTGACTTCGTAAAGCTGCTGAAGTTGAATAAGACCCATGGCGAGCGCACAGTGCCTGGGATGTAAGTGTCCCACCCATGGTAGTTAGGACAGCGGTGAGGGCCTATGAGAAGGGGACAGTACACATGTGAGTTTGTGGAAGGCAGAGAGAATGCTCATACGGTCATACAGGGTCAAGAGCCTAGATGCCGATTCTAGGCCTAAACTAATTTCATAACTAAGATATGGCTTTACCATCTTGACCCTCCATTTCTTCATTCGTATAATGGTAAGCTGGACTACATACAAAGGGAAGAATCGGGAGGACAGAGCTGAAAACCACACTTTCCTCACAGGTTGAGGAAAGTTTTCACTTTTCCTTTCTATAGATGGCAATTGCAAGTCAACCTTGGAGTGATGAAAAGCGCGCACACACCCTCCTCTCCCTCTTCTGATTTGTTTGTGAAATAAGCCCTCCCTCTGTAGCTCAAACCTATCCTGGAACTCACAACCTTCCCATGTTCTCCTAAGTGTTGGTGTTCTTTATGTTCATCACCAAACCCCATCCCCTATGGTGATAGGGAAGATGGGCCTTTCCGAGGCCAGCTCTGAACCCCGGAGTGGCCCTCTGTCCTTTGGTGATCGTCACAGGCCCTCCTTCAAGTTTGTCTATACCCAGAGGATCTAGCTCCCCATGTCCAGAGCAGCATTCCACCAGATACATGGGGAAGTCAGACCTTACGTTACTGTAAAGGGATATCCAGGGATTTACCCTGGCAGTGAATTCCCTAGAAATGTGAGAATGATTACATGTATTAGATGATAATTGACAAATTTTTGAACAGAGCACACATTCGTTCAGACAATCATCTTTGTCTACTTGCTGCCAAGACATTGTGCTGTGCCTTGGCCCTGAGAGGGAAGAGTAAGATACAGTTTTTCCCTGGGGAGAAATTCCTGAGTGGTAAAACAAAACTCATGATCATACCATGATCTTTATACCAAATTAGAATATTGCAGGGCCCGGGAGATGGCTCAGTGGGTAAAGTGCTTGCCTCAGAGCATGAGGGTCAAAGTTCAATCCCTAGGACCCATTGGAAAAATGCTGGCCATGCTAGTGTAAGCTTTTGATCAACGCAAGGAAGGCAGATAATCCCTGGGGCTCCTTGGTCAGCTAGTCTAGCATAATTGATGAGCTCCAAGCCAATGAAACCCTTTGTCTTAGAGGAAGTATTTCAAAGGATGACATCAGAGGTTATCCTCTGGCCTCCACACTTACATGTACCTGCAGATACACACATACAAACACACACACACACACACACACACACACCAGCATATCATAGAAACAATTGAACACTATCAATAAACCATTGCTCACCTGATAACACCATTTAGTACTTTTCCAGATTCAAGGGCTCAAGTTCATTGCTAAAATGAGGATACCTCTCCATTCCAGGGAACAAGAAAGACTGAAGTCCCTTGCTGACTGCATGGCAGGTCCTCTAGGTTGACTTGTAAAGCAACAAGACAGTCCATTCTTACTTTGTATCTCTGGTCAAAACAAATATTTGAAATGTGGATCCTATGATTATCTGTCATTCAAATTGAGTGAATTGTGGTAGCAGGGATAGGAATCGTCAAGGACAAGGAGCCAACAGGAAGACCTTCACAGGATGAGCATCAAGCATGAATACAGTGGGTGGAAGTAGCTAGAAGTTGGGCAGTGATTTTCTAGTGAGACTCCACAGATCTTGTGTATAAAGCAGAGGTGAAGTTCTATGGATTTCTTCACATCCAGCTTTCAGACTTTGGGATGACTCCAGGTTCTGGAGCAAACCAATGGTGTCATTAATACACAAGAGAGTGATAGCTGTTTCCTAAGAAGAGAATAAGACACAGTGACTATGGCCCATTTCCTCCAAAGCTCTTACATATCTATAAGTAGATGACTGTATCTCTATCATGTAGCCCAGTCTCTTCTGCCATGGACTTGTGCATCTCTTTAAGCATACTCAAGAAAACCAGCATTACTAGCCGAGTCTTTAAGATCATTACTTGTCTGTGAGGTATGGATCATAACCGTATCTGCCTCATGTGCTGGCTATGTGAAATAGGTGGAAGAATGTAGTAGTGTTCACTCTGTGTCTGCTATGAACAAATGTACTCTGTGATCTTCTAGGGGGAAAGCATTGCAAAACTCAGGAAGTAGAAGATAAGAATTTTTCCAGTAAGTCAAATGAGAACAGGTTTCACAAACATGTCTTTGTTTTGCCTTTTGTTCTTAAATTTTCAATTGTAGTAAATTGTGCACCACCTGTCTTATTATCATTTTTTGTCTCTTCTTATTTTAAAATTGAGTATTTTCTTTATTTACATTTCAAATGTTCGCCCCTTTCCCAGCTCCCCTTCCCCCTGATTCTTTGAGGATGTTCCCCCACCCACCCACCCACTCCTGTCTCCCCACCCTGGCATTTTCCTACACTGGGGCATCGAGCCTTCACAGGATCAAAGGCCTTTCCTCCCATTGATGCCCGACAAGACCATCCTCTGTTACATATGCGACTGGAGCCATGGGTCCCTCCATGTGTACTCTTAGGTTGGTGGTTTAGTCTTTGGGAGATCTGGGAGGTGTGGTTGGTTGATAGTGTTCTTCCTATGGGTTGCAAATCCCTTCAGCTCCTTCAGTCCTTTCTCTAACTCCTCAATTAGGGACTGTGTGCTCAGTCCAAGGGTTGGCTGAAAGCATCCACCTCTTTATTTGTCAGGCTCTGGCAGAGCCTCTCAGGAGACAGCTTTATCAGGCTTCTGTCAGCAAGCACTTCTTGGCATCAACAATAGTGTCTGGGCTTGGTGACTGTATATGGGATGGATCTCCATATGTGGCAGTCTCTGGATATCCTTTTCTTCAATCTCTGCTCCACACTTTGCCTCTATTTCCTCCTGTGAGTATTTTGTTCCCCCTTCTAAGAACAGAAGCATCCACACTTTGGTCTTCCTTCTTCTTGAGCTTCATGTGGTCTGTGAATTGTATCTTGGGTATTATGAGCTTTTGGGCTAGTATCCACTTATCAGTGATTGCATACCATGTGTATTCTTTTGTGATTGGGTTATCTCACTCAGGATGATATTTTCTAGTTCCATCCATTTGCCTAAGAACTTCATGAAGTCATTGTTTTTAATAGCTTATTAGTACTCCATTGTATAAATGTACCACATTTTCTGTATCTATTCCTCTGTTCAAGGACATCTGAGTTCTTTCCAGCTCCTGGCTATCATAAATAAGGCTGCTATAAACATAGTGGAGCATGTGTCCTTATTACATGTTGGAGCATTTTCCGGGTATATGCCCAGGAGTGGTACAGCTGGGTCCTCAGTAATAAATACTATGTCCAATTTTCTGAGGAACCACGAGACTGATTTCCAGAGTGGTTGTACCAGCTTGTAATCCCACCAACAATGGAGGAGTGTTCCTCTTTCTCCACATCCTCGACAGTATCTGCTGCACCTGAGTTTTTGATCTTAGCCATTCTGATTAGTGTGAGGTAGAATCTCTGGGTTGTTTTGATTTACATTTCCCTGATGACTAAGGATGTTAAACATTTCTCTAGGTGCTTCTCGGCTGTTTGAGATTCCTCAGTTGAGAATTTTTTACTTAGCTCTCTACCCTATTTTAAAATCACCATCCCTGACCTCAAGCTATATTACAGAGAAATAGTGATAAAAAAAACTGTATGATATTGGT
>JADRCD010124432.1:0-33099 GCA_019843815.1 Montemys delectorum
TTTTTTTGGAGAAGACTGTCTCTGTGGGACTGTGCTATCCACAGTGTGGGGAGAAGCCCCAGCTTCCAGCTTCTGTGGCAAGCTCATCTCAGCAGCTCAGGTACAACCTGCCTCTGTCATCTGAACTTCTGCTTCTGCACAGTAACTATATGTCACATTCTGTTAGGAATTAAGAAAATACTTTTCTTTCCTATATAATATAGCATGTTCTTAATTATATACACAGCTTTTCTACAAATCAAGTGGCTTTCATTTAATTTTTGCATGGTAGCAAAATGCTGTTCATGGCTTTTCAGTGCTTGGCCAAAACTTAATTCCACTGAGATGGACTGTACAGAGGTTTTCAGCATGACAGAGGTCAAGTTTCATGGACTATTAGTAAGCTCTTAGGGAATGGGATATCCACTCAGCACTTGGGGTCAAAATCATGTCTTCAAATGTCATCCCAAATTGCCTGCCTGTTCTTGGCCCCATAACAGCCAGGGCATGGTGACCTGCTAGAAAATAACAGTTCTACCTAGGGAAAGAGATCCAAAGATGTGCAGGAATGCTTGTCAGGGCCTCAGAATCCTGTTCAGTTGTGTTCAGGTTAAACATCCTGATGACAACCTCCTCTGCCTCCTCTCCTGCCTTCTCTTCCTCCTTTTGGAGCTAGGTGTCTCACTTTGTAATCTGGGTGGCCTCAAACTCCTTGCCAGGTGATCCCCCTGCCTGAGCCTTCTGAGTGTCCGCCAGAGCCAGCTCAGATGAAAATCTTAACTAGGCAGCTTACGTTGGAGTGTGGACTGCTTTGTGAGAAGCATGTCCTTCAGTATTTGCCAGGAGGGAAATCTGCTTTTTCTTTGAAAATCTGGGAGATGTTGAAATATATTTCTATGTTAAAACTATATAAATCCACCCAACTGAGGCTGTAAGGTGCTATCATAGCCGGTAGACAGCGGCAGGGAAAGACTCGCTGGTTCATTCAACACTGTTCAGTTTTTTGGGTGCTGTCCTGGAGCCCCTAGGCATTCGGAGTGTGCCTGCCTGCCTGCCTGCCTGCCTTCCTTTTTCCTTTATTTCCTTTAAAATAACACTTGGTAACTGTGCTACAAAGACAGAAACCATAGTACATCACAGCACTGGCCCTTCAAACTCCCCAGCAACTTCAGTTTCTGGGGACTTTATGTGACTCTTCATAGCAGACTCAGCAGAGCAGAGTATGAACTATACCTTTGATCAGATGAGATCTCCCTGAGGCATGGGCAGGAATTAATGCCAGTCCTCATTTTTCCTAAGAGGGACAGTAGGTTTGTTTGCAAGGTGCTAAGACTGAACAAGCAGACACCATTCAGTCTTGGCATTCAACACTTTCCAGCAGCCTAAGCTTCCCCCTTCCTGGCAATTACCACTTCCTTTTTAGTGTATTTCCAAGAATCATGAGCAAATTTCCGGGCAGGAGCAGGGAGGCTCTGTACCCTGTTGTCTTTTCAGCAAAGGCAAATTAGTTAAGTCACCCCCAACCCCCACTTGCAGATCCTCTCTTTAATGCTGTCCAGCTGGGTGTGCCTGGGGATCATTTTATTGTTAAAACTAGAGCCACATGGAAAAGACATGAAAATGGGTTCGCTGCTGTGATACCCACAAAGATGAAAGGCTTCCCTGATTTTAATGTGCCACGTTTTAGACACTGGGGTGGGTGAGGGGAGAAGAAGAAGGTTCTTCGGAGACTTACCCATTTGGCAGGTCTGCAAATCTATGAGGGTGGACTATCTATCCATCCCCTCCTCGATGGAGGCGTGTGGGCACCGAGCCAGCTGGTCTCCTCCCATCCCCATAGCATCCCGCACGCACCAGTGCCTAGGCTTGTGCCATGGCCTACCTACCCCCCCCCCCCCCCCCGGTGTAGGCTGTACTTGCTGCCAGAAGAAACTTGCTGGCAAGTGCACATGGAGGGCTGCTGGCTCATGTGACCTATGGACCTTGGCTTAGAAAAGGGGAATTCTCTTTGGATGCAGGGGTCTGGGCTGCAGAGTCCAGTGTATGAGCTGTAAAGCAGCCTTATCTTGTATCTTTCTGGTCTGTCTGGGAATGTGGCCTCTGCTGAGACCAAGAAAAGCAACCAGGATTGAGGGCGAAAGCCTTGACTGTTTCCAGCACAAGGCAGCACAGCTGTCAAGCCTGTCAAGCCTGCCAGGACTTCCTAGTGGGAATTCCTAACAGTCAACATTTTTTTGTATTGGTTTTGATTAAACAATAACAACTAATAGAGATGAAATTTAGCTTTATAACTAAACACAAAGTGTTAAGTATGGGAGCATTGCATGAATATTAACAAACAAGGAAAAGTGGTGTCAAAATGGTTGGTCTTGAAAGAGTTTTATCACAAGTTAAATTATCAACATTTTCCACTAGTCTGAGATTAACCTGTGTGACCAGAGCATTCACGCCAAGTGCTGGGTTCACTTTGAGGATTCTCTGGACACGGGCTGAAATAGGTAGTTTTTCTTTCTTGTAAATTTCTCAGTATAACAAAGTATTCTTTTTGTCACAGGACACAAAATATTTTAAATATTGCAAAATCTAGGTGCTTAAACACTTCCAGCCACTGGTGGATTTTCTGTAAGACAGTTAAGTAAGGCAGTTTGGCCGCCAACTCTGCCCTTCGCCTTTTCTCGCCAGCCTCTCACTTGAGAGGAGATTGCTTTCTTTGTTCACGTTACCCCTTTAGTACTGTCCTCAGCCAGGAACACTAAGGGCCCTGCTTACCGTCCTTCAGTGGACGGTGCTGTGTGTAGCAGGGGAAATGGTACTTGCAGCTTCAAGGAGACTGGGCAGCAGAGTGACACTAACGGGATGCACCTTGGCAATGCACACGTGTATGTAATCAAGAGCCCAGAAAAAATGGAGAACATAGCCAACATCCCAGAAGATTCTTGTGTATGGCCCCTGGCCCTGGCTGAACTAACCTGATTTCTATAGCAGAGAGGTTCAGAGGTCCTGAACTCCTGTGTTCTTTATGTCTTCTTTCCCTCTGTGTAGCATGTTTCAGGGACTCAAGCCTGTCTTTGATACACCAGTAGTTCTGTTCCTTTCTGCTGTAAGACAGTATGTCATTGTCTGGCCATATCATGATGCATTTGTACATTTGACCAAGGATGAACTACTTAGTCTTTTGGGGCCACTAAGAAGACAGCTACTCTGTGCATCCTAGTACCTGGCTCTTGTGGCCGGACGTTCTCACCCCACTGGATAAAAACCTAGAGGAACTGCCAGGCCCATATCATTGTTTTGTACCCCTGAGAAGACTAACCTTGTTTGCCTTGTCCTCCTTGGGTGACTAGAGGGACAATAACCCCTGTGCTTTCTTCCCTTGGAACAGCACTGAGGACATTCCTTGCTCTTCCCAGTCAGGAGGCTGAGCCTCTCTGAGATGCTGTGGTCAATGAATGCTCTGAATGAAGTGAATTCAAGACTATGGTCCTGAATACTGTGATGTCCTTTACAAGTCACTATGACCTCAGTATAAAACTTACTAAGTAGGTATTCAGTGTTCTCACTTCTTAATGGGAAACTAAAATATAAAACACCCAAAGGTTGGGGAGAAAAAGTTCCCCACTTCCTGACTCTGGTGGTAAATGAGCCTTTGTGGGCATCATCTTCAAGCGAGGGCACAGGGTGAGCACTGTGAGTGTGGATCTGAGAGGGGCAGTCAGTCTCCTGCTCTTGTTGAAGCTCAGCTCCAGGGACTATTGCTATGAAGACAATCTAGACGTCTGTAAACCCACAGTCCTCCTTCCTACCATCCTGGATGAGGAAAGGTCACAGTAGTGTCATCTGTTTCCAGCACTCAGTTGTAAGAATTCTTGCTGTCATGAACTAATATTTTTTTCTGGTTCTGTTGTTTGTTTTCTCAATTTCGCAATGCTATTCTTTAAGCACTTTTTTCTTTTTCTTTTTCTTTTTTATTAGATGTTTTCTTTATTTACAATATCTCCTTTCCCAGATTTCCCCCCTCCACCGAAAAAAAAAAAGAAAAGAAAAAACCAAAAACTAAAACAAACCCCTGTTCCCTCCCCCGTCTCCCTGCTCACCACCCCACCCCCTCCTGCTTATTGGCTCTGGCATTCCCCTACACTGGGGCATAGAACCTTCACAGGGCCAAGGGCCTCTCCTCCCATTGATGACTGACTTTTTAAGGGCTGGGGAATTAGCTGCAGCTACTAAAGGCATTTGTTGCTCTTGCAAAGAAACTGTGTTCCAGTCCCAGAAACTGCGACTGTCTGTAATGTTAGTTGCAGAGATCTGATATCCTTTTCTGACCTTTGCAGGCATACATGGGATGCACAGACATACATGCAAGCTAAATACTCATACAAATAAAATAATGTAATAGATAAATAAAATCAAAACAAAAAGTTTTAATAAAGCCCAAACTGTCTATGCTTTCTTCGGTCTTATGGACTCTTTATATGCACCCTGCATCTGTCATGACAAGGACAGGATAAGCCTGCCATCCCCCAAAACTGTGCTATGCCAGAACAGGTCATTAGTGGATCCCACCTGTACTGCACACTCCTGGCACCAGCCCTCTTTGAGGTTAATACAGACCAAAAATAAACACACACAAGCAGTCCTGGCCAGCACTAGTGAAATACTGTCTGTCCTTTCAGTTAAGGGCAAAAAATGTCTTCTTTGTGTTGAAAATGCATAGCTACTTCAAGAAGCTCAAAGCAGCCTGACCATAGCATAGCAGCCATATTCACCTCTGACAGCCAGTGGTCTCTGAACACATGGCTTGTTTACCAATGCAGGGAGTTTGAAGGTAGAGGAAGGCCTGCCACAGTTGCTCCCTGTTCTCATTGTGTGGACAGGGTCTCATAGTAAAGCAGGCATTGCTGCCACTACACCAGGAGGAAACTGAGGTTTGGAAAAGCTTACGGCCACTTACCTCCCAGACTTCTCTGACAGGAAGGGGCTCTCATTACTTTACCCCAACACCTAGAAAACTCAATTGACACACCACTTTTGTCAACATATCCAAGCCTGCTTCCCAGTTCCTTAAGCTGAGATTCTAGAATGATCTGGAGCTATAAAGTCCCCACATTGATTTCTCCCCGATGCCAGTCTTTCCTCTGGAGTTTGTGTTTGGCTTACGATTCTGTAAGGCATTTCGTGCAGGCAAGTGTACAGCCTATAATACATGAACACTCACTATCATACATACATCTCATAGGAGCGGCACTGACAACCTACATGTAACCATCATGCCTTACAGGCCATGGCTGGCCAGTTACCCTTGCGCGCATGCACGGCAATCACTGTTTTCCAATGTGTTTTCAACTGGCTTCTACCAAGGAATGCATGTTTTAACACACAGGGAAGCCTTATGTTTCTCAGAACACCCTATATTTATATCTTATAACAAGACTGATACTAATAAATATGTCCACTGAAAAGATCCCAGCACTGTGGGAAATGGAGGCTAACTTGCTTGGGAAACAGCTAATTCAAGAAAGTTATTCAAGTCTCTTTGTCTTTAATATGGTATTAATAATGTCTTATCAAATGTTAACAAAGAGCAAATTACTTGATGAAGGAGAATATTGTACATTATAAAATGCCAAACATATATAATATATTGTTATTGCTACAGATCACATGGTACATGGGTTTGATTTTTTTCTTCCAGTTAAGAACAACATTGTGTGGGAAGGCTTCTAGGTGGTATCTGGCAGTTGTTGTACAACATAGGTGAAACCCCATTTCTTTGTCTACTTTACTCTTCTAACACTTTGAGAAGAAAGGTCTCCAGGTGGGTAACAAGCACCCTTATCCACTGAGCCATTTCACTAGTTCAATATTGTATTTTTAAAAATGACTTGCTGTAATTTAGGAACTTATACAATTTTAAAAAATCTTTGTCATTTAAACAACTTACTGTAAAAACACCATAAAGAAATACTAAAGAGCCTACTAATGGGAATAGGAAATAAACTAAAATAGTACAGATGTTTCTGCAGTAATACCAGTCTATTATTCATCTTTCCAACTACCTACATTTACCAATGCAATGTGAAGATGTTCCCATTCCATTGATGGTGACCTATGACATTGCTGTGAATGGCTGCTGTGCATTCCTCTGATTACTCTTTATTAATTGGTGACCACTGAATTTTTTAGGTCTCTTTATAGATTTGATCTAGACTAGGATCCTGTGAATTAAGAACAGATCGGAGAACTCAGACACTGAAAGGATATCACAGTAAAGTAATGATACATAATGCCTGACAAGCTTATTTGTATAAACTCTACCACTCTGACCAATTTTGAGGTGACACTTTAACAACTAGCTTGCTTGTAATCATGAATATGCAAGTAGCAGTTCTCTGGAATCACCTCACCCTTAGACAGAACCTTAATTTAACTCATTAAACTACAGCCAGTGGTGTGAGCACTGAGTGCGGTAAGCAGAGGAATGGTCGGCTGAGGGTGAAGAGCAGTTCCAGAGCCTTTATGTGCCTTGTGTTTTGAGTCTGGCAGAATCAAGTTAAATTGCTGGGTTGGTTGGCTGGCTGGCTGGCTCGCTAGCTGAAGGTCTAATAAGAATTTTAAGCAGCTGGGCATGGAAGTGCTCATCTGTGATCTCAACATTTGGGAGGTTGAGGCAACAGGCTCAGGAGATTAAGGTTGACTTAAACTACAGAGTGAGTTTGAGGGTGGCTTTGGCTATCATAAGACCTGTCTAAAATACCCCTTGTAATTCCCCAAAAGATGTATGCAGTAATTGTGTGACCTCTGAGGGAAGGTGGTCTTTTTAAAAAGGTCAGTGAAAGACAATGAAAAAACAGTTTCAGAGGACAGCCTTTGCTTTCATTGCTTCTGAACTGCATGGCTGTGAGATGTCTGCTGTGTGAAGGTAAGGCTGACACACAAGGCTTTGGTTCATAGCCCTGCCACTAAAGAAGTGCATCAGAGACCTCTGACCCAGCTCCCTGTGTTATTCTGGCAAGGACTCCCATGACTGATAACGGTGCCCTGTGCTTCTGCACTGAGGGTCTTAAGTGCTCCCAGACTGCTATATGCTCTCAAAACAGGGAGTTTCAGTTTGCAAATACTTATATCTCAATCAAAACAAAGATCAAAAGTTGGCCAACAGCTGTCAAGATGAGTCAGCAGGTAAAGGCACTGAGGCACTTGCTGCTTAACCTGAAGATGCAAGTTCAATCACCAGGACCCACAGAATAGAGAGAATGGCTCCTGAAGATTGTCCTCTGATACACACAAGCACATACTCAAGTGTGCACAGCACACACACACACACACACACACACACACACACACACAATGTTATGCAAAGAACTTTCAGGAGGGCTGTAGACAATAAGTCCTAATGCAGAACTTCCAGACTCCTGAACACCAATCAATATCAAAGGGACACTCTGGGTATGGTGGTATACATTTATAATCCCAGCCTTCTGGGGGAAGAGGCAGGAGGATCAAGAATTCAAGGGCAGCCTTGGCTACATAGTAAGTTTAGTTCAGCCTAGCCTAAATAAGACCCTGACTCAAAGTAACAACAGCAACAACGGATGTTTTAAAGACCTCAGTGTACCCTTGGCTCTGTGAAGGTTCTGTGCCCCAGTGTAGGGGAATGCCAGGGCCAATAAGTGGGAGAGGGTGGGGTGGTGGTCAAGCAGGGGGCAGGGAGGCAACAACGGTTTGTTCTTGTTATTTTTTTTTGTTGTTGTTGTTGTTTTTTTTTTTTTGGTCTTTTTTTTTTTTTTTTGGAGGGGAAACTGGGAAAGGAGAAATCATATGACATGTAAATAAAGAAAATATCTAATAAAAAAAAGACCTCAGTGTAATACTAGTTATGATGGCATTGTGGCAAACCAGAAAGAGCACATTCTCCAAAAAGACAACCATGGATGGGAGTGCAGAGTGCCACTCACAGATCTCTACCACACGTGCGGACAGCATTGTGGGCCTGGTGAAGGGCTGAGCACCAAACCACACAGAAAGAATGCAGTGAGCATGAACAGTAAACAGGAATGTAAGCTGCCTTCCCCCTTAGAAACTGCTCTGATACTGTCATTCCTAAAGGACAAAAATGGGACTATTCTGACACCTTGTTTTCAGAGAACTGAACTTCATTTTTATAGTTTTCTATCTCTATGATGTCAACTTGCACCTGTGTAATGGAAGGTGCTCACTCTCACTGAGACACACCATGCCCACCTGTCCCCACGGTGGCAAATGTCAATGCCCAAACCACCTAAAAAACATTTGAAAAACTAGGCTCCAGGCTGTTCAGAGAGCATAGCTTTAAAATATTTATGAATGAAATGTTCTACAAAGTGACCACTACTTCCAACCCAGGACTGCACCTTGAACGTGGGAGCTGGAAGAGTGGACTCAGGAGGCGGAGCTGCAGGATATTATTTATAACCTGGCAATGGAAATGGCTAGAACCACATGAGTCAAGCAGAAAGGCTGATCCCCTAGCTACAGGTAAAATAACATTCAGAACAGCAAAAACACCCACAGCCAACACTGTGCAGGGCAGGGGCTTAAGAAACCATTTCCCCTGCTGATTTTTGATGTTTATGTGGAATGTTCTTCATGCAGCAAATAACTTAACAGTGATCCTGACAGACTGAAAATGATACATCTTTCCCAGGACATAAATTAATTCTTTTGGTGGGAAATTGCTAAAATGGACAGAGTGTCATAAATTTTTTTTATAACCAAAGAAAAAGAAATGATTCCATTTCTTGCAAAAACTCTTACATGAAAAATAATAAACTCTCACTTCGAACTGTCCTGGTTTTCACAGGGCTCAGGGAGCCTGTTACTAATTGGGGCAGTCCTGTTTACCTGGTGTTGGCCATGAGTCACACATAGTCTACAGTACCTCAAGTGTGAAACACATTCTGCTGGAGACTGCTGGCCCCTACAATTCATATCCCACCTGAATAACTACTATAGGGAACCCCAGAGAAAAGGAGCCAGCACTCTCCATGCCCAGTTCTGCCACTCTTCAGATTTACATGGCAGATAACACTTGAAGACTCTGAAAGCCAGTGTTCACAATACAGAACATAAGAACATCCTGAGGCCATACCCCCATGATCCAAAATGTCAAAATGATGCCAAGCCTTTAACTCAGCCTGTAACATCTGGTAAGCTCCAGTATTCTGTGACCTGACTAGGGTAGTGGCATTTATGAATAAAGAGCTCGGAGAAAATTCTGGTCCCTCGCTTGCTACACCTTTCCGGTCTTCAAAGTGCTCCATCATGGCTGAATTGAGGATGTCCACCCATCATGAGATAAAAGTCCCCTAATTACAGTCAGGAAGCCTGGGAACTCTCTGGGTCTTCCTTGGGGTGTAATCTTGCCCACTAAGGACCCTCCTTTAACTCTGTTGAACTTTGCATCTTCCCAGACTCGGGGGAGTCCCTTAACCCAACATTTTGCGAATTAATGAATGAGAAGTAAAACTCTGGCTACTTCCCTTGATAGGAAACAAGATGGGGAACTCTGGGACCTGCAGGTCTCAGTCAGGGAGGTGATGCCAAAGAGATGCTGGTGCCATCTCAAATGACTTTTCTCTTAGGATTGGCCAGAATCTCGAACATGATCTCTGGTGTCCTGGGCCCTGCCACCACCTCAGCTTCCTTTTCTGTCCCCAGTGTTGCTTGCTGTGGGGCATGCAGGCTCACCCACGTGAGGCTGTCGGACAGTGGAACACACTTCCTGCCCCCTTTTCCAGTGACGTTCCTTCCCCAACTATGCCTTACTGACTGCACTGTTCTTCCCATGAGCTTCTTCCCGCAAGTTGACCTGGAGCTGCTCATATCACTGAGTTCTAGATGACACAATTAAGACAACAGCACTGTACTTACGTGTACTTCCCTGATTAGTGATAGTCCATGTTCCTACAATGGGAGGAGTGGGAATCTGCTTCTCAGAGAAAGCAAAGAACCTTCCCAGCCCCCACTCCCTGCTCTACACTCCTGCCTTGAAGGGAGTACATGAGCAACTCGGGGCCTCCAGTGCCCTCTGGATGCTCCCAACCTGGTGAGATAGAAGAGTGCTGTAGCAAACAAATGAACTCAGCAGAGATCTACTAAGAAACTCAATTGTCAGGCACACGAGTCCCCCACCCTACAGTCTGCTTTAGTCAGGAATTGAGTTGATGTCTTTATCTTCAGCTTCGACCCTCTTTCAGTGTTTAATCATCAACACACTTGGGAAGATGCCGATATCTACCAGGTATACGATGGAAATGGGGCTTGCTCATTTCTGTAGCTCACTCTCTGAGATGTAGGAGCCATATGATTTTGTTCCTCATTTAATTAAGAAAAATATCAAGAATAAGCAAAAATTGGGAGACAAGTATAAGGAATGTCCCAGCGCCCCACTGTGTACAGATGAACTGGCATGGTGCCTTACCCTTGTCCCAGGCAGAAAAATGAGCAGATTAAACAAGGTTGCCACTTCACACACAATAATGGTAAGGTCTTAAAAACCTATAATCACTACAGTCAGGCACATACTCTGTAACAGCTTATAGGTAACTGTCTTAGTCAGGGTTCTCTAGAGTCACAGAACTTATGGTAGTCTCTATGTAGTAAAGGGATTTATTGATGACTTACAGTTTGTAGTCCAACTCTCAACAATCAACTCCCAACAACAGTCACGGCAGCAGCTGTGAATGGAAGTCCAAGGATCCAGCAATTGCTCAGTCTCACAAGGCAAGCAGGTGAAGCAGAGAGAGCCTTCTTTCTTTTAATGTCCTTATATAGGTCTCCAGCAAAAAGTGTGGCCCAGGTTAAAGGTGTGTGCCACCACACCTTTAACCCCAGATGACCTTGAACTCATAGAGCTTTCTATGTTAATCCTATGGGATTCGTAGCCACTATTCCTCAAGGTCTCTATGCCAAGATTCAGGTCAGAAACTTGTATCTCTCAGCCTCCAGATTAGGGCCACAGGTGAGCCTTCTAATTCTGGATTGTAATTCATTTCAGATGTAGTCAAGTTGACAACCAGGAATAGCCACTACAGTAACAAATAAATGAATGGACACAGTAAGGTGAATAAAGGATCCAACTACGTGACAGCAGTTTATGAGGCAAAAGCTTCATGGAAGCCAGTCTCCTGCTCCTGCATAGTCTCCTTGGCATTCCCTAACTCAGAGGTAGTCCAGATATGTCCTTGCAAACTTGCGTGCTAGGTGCCCACCAAGATATGATTTATTAATAGCTAGACAAAATTGGACATTGCTCATCAATGTTCCAACATCTTAGCCAAACCTTGGCTTGGAATTTACCCATCCAGACTAATTGCCTTCGGCATTGTGGGTAGGACATTGAAGCTTACAGAATGGGAGACTTATCCCAGGGCAAGGTAAAGTAGAATCCTCATTCTCAATCAGGTACTGCAGCAGAACCACTCCTAAGAATTAGCAAGAAAAAGACAGCCCAGAAGATTAGCATAGTGGGCATTTTACTAAGGATGGGAGGGACTTTGAGCTGAGTGTGTGTGTGAGAGAGTGTGGAGCAGTCAGCATTTAAGATTGAAGATTGGAGATTCTGGATTTGAGCCTCTACCCTCCTGGCTGGCCTGAAGCCCCCCGGGACTCCGGCCAGGGCCCATGTGGCCTGAGCATGCTCGGAGCCCGGGGGTGCCGCACCAGTCCAGAGGAGATGGCTGCTGTTTTAGACCCAGTGTGTTTTAGATGGCTTCAGAGGTACCTCAACTGCTGAGCTGCCAGATTTCTCATGTCTCTTTTGCAATGACTGTAAAAGCCTCATGCCATTTTTGAGAAATACATTCAGATAACACACTTCTTGTGTCGTGTCTGTCATCACCAAATTCCTTGCCCATCTGGTCAGAACTTTCACCACCCCACAGAACAAGGGCTCCCTGCAAGAAGACCCTGGTCCGGTCCATGGCGGTTGTGGGTCTGAGTCCCCATTTAGGGGCTTACCTGTTGGAGTGCTGCTGCGGAATGAAGAGGAGGGAGTGATGGGCGGGGTCACAGGGGGAGTAAGGCTTCCGCTGCTATGGCGTGGTGGAGTGGACACATTCCCTCGAGATACGGAGCTGGACAGGGTTAGTGAGAGCTTCGGCTGAATCTTCTTCTTCAGGGATTCCTGTTCTCGGCGTGCAGCATCTGTCATGAATCTGAAATGAGAGATGCAGGTGATCAGCCTTGGCAGAAGATACTTGACAGTGGGATCTGATAGATGCTCTGCCCTGGGGGAAAAACCTGGCAGTAGGTCATCGAGTCTCACGAAAGCTTGCCCTTTCCTGTGTAATGGAGTGACCTTCTAGCTTGTTGCTTTTGAGTTTCTTCCAAATTGGGCCCATATTTTTGGCAGGAAACCTCGATATAGATCTGTACCCACCCTGAGGCCTTCTGTTTCAAGTGCTTTTCTCTTCTCACACTTGGAGGAGACCCAGCCATCCTGAAATCCCTAGCCATTCCCAAGCTGGGAGCTTCCTTCTTGTCAAGGATGGTGGTGCTTAGATCACTGACTGACACTCAATGGCTATGGTGTCATCTATCTGTTCCCTTTAAATGTTTTTGGTTCTGACTCTCCTAGTGAGAGTTACTGGTTACTTGAGGTTTTAGCACACTGCCAAGCCCTGCTAGGCCAGCAGCTGCAGAATGCCTCATCAGACCAAGCAGAGTCAAGAGGAGGCCTGAGAGCAGGGTGAGGTGGAAAGGTCAACAACCTACCTTGCCCACAAGCCTGTTTAACTTGTGATTTTCCTACTCAGAAAGGAGGCCTTATGTCCTGCAAGGCTCATCTAGACATGAGAGGTATTGTCCCAATGTTTGTGCTCTTATTCCTGTGTAATCTATCATCTCCTAGTCCGTGCAACAATCTGGAAATGGTAATCTTTACCTAAAAACCAAACGCTTTCCATATGATTGGCAGGCAGACTTGTCAGATGCATTTCTGGATGTTGTCACAATGAGCATGGTGATTACAGAATACGAAAGCATGCAGGTGATAACAGACACTTATGCCTACCTAAGCCGAGAGGTGGCACTACTGTGCCTCTCGTGTCTTCCCCATCAGCTGCAGTCTGACCAGTTTAATAGTCACTGTAAACTGACAACATGGTACTTTACTGTGGCATCTTCCCACATCTACTTAATATGCTGCTTACAAAATTCCTGAGTGGTTTTCTTCACTATGTCATGAACTTTTGGAAGTTAACAGATAGTTCTTAGAGTCAATTACACACACAACGAAACAATAGCAATACTGTTCCGGTGTCTTTAAATTCCTACTTTTATATTTGGAACAGAGATGGCCCACTCCTTAAATGATTCAGGCAACGAGAACTAGATATACAAATGGACTTTTCTACCTTGAGCTGTACAGGAACTTAGACCATACTTTGACCAAGTTGTTAGGTTCAGTGCTATAAGACAGGGATCATTTACATAACAGTGACTGAGAAAGGAACCGAAGTGCAGTGAGGGCTGTTTGCACCCAAGAGCCTGAACTGGCTTCTTCTCAAGTGAAATACTGGTTCTTCGGTTCTTCAACTGCTTTCCTGGCTTCCTCAAAACCTCTATTCAAAATATAGATGCTCAGGGGAAAAAAGGCAATGAACTGCGGTTTCCTTTTATTATTTCAAGTAGAACCACTAACTAGCCCAGTGCTAAGTGTCTCAAACTGGGGTGTGCTGTGTGCCAGGGAGTGGACAAAACCATAGTATAACCACACAGCCTCTTCCAGGAAGACCAGTTGTACTCCGTGGTGAGTAATTCACATGGTAAGATAAACACAAGTATTTCATGGGGCAGACAAACGTTTATAACTTGCACTTTTGCTAAGAATGTGGTATTTGGAGTCACAAGGGCCAGGGTTAAACCCTGCTGGGTTACTTACTATGGGACTTAAGGCAAAGTAATATAAGCCTTCCAGACCTTTGCCTTGTTATATGCAGAAGGAGACTGAAGCTTGATAGCTCTTACCTGATGTGTTTGAGAGCAGAAGATTTAAAAGGGTTCTGAATTTTAGAATATTTGCATAAGCACTATCAGTTGAGCATCACTAATAGGAGAGTCTGAACTTTGGAGATTTTGGAATATTTGGGGTTAGGGATGCTCAACATGCAAGGACTGCAAGTAGAGATGCATCATTCTCTTTCTATGGGAGAATTTGATCTTCGTTCAATAGGCGATCTGCCAAGCTGACATGTCAACATTCGTAAGTGATGACTGCAAGCCTAGTCCTAAATCACCATCTGTATATACTCACAGGAAGTCTGGTATTCTCAATAGGGCTTTGTAAATGGGTGTCCTTGTGAGACAGCAGGTACCATGTCTAGGCTGCTACAAGAGCTCTGACTGTGGGCAGGGCCTCTGATGGCAGGGATGCTCCTATTCCTGCTATCTGACCGGAAGCAGATTCACACTTGACAGTGGACTGGAGCCTACTGCAGAGGTCTGTGTGAGGACTGAATATGGCGACCCACTTGGAATATAGCAAGTGACTCAGAAGCTGTTATTCTACAAAGAACCTCAGTGTGCTGTCTTAATACTTGGTCAGCCTCACTCAATAATGACACATTCTTTGAGTTGTTTCTAAAATGAGTAAGCAGAAATCTCACCCATGGAGTGGCTGATGGGAATGGGCCTGGAGAGGGTATATTTGGTGTCAGGTAGAAATTGGCCAAAATACAAGAGGTCTCCACACTTTCTCTTTGGTTTAAAATGTATCAATACCTCACAAATAAAAATAGAAGACAAAGGTGTCAGTAAGTCAGGGTAACTTTAAAAGTAAATGCCCTTCTTAGCTCAGCTAGGAAGCAGGGCCACAGCAGCTTCCTTCCCGGCCACAATCAGCGTGTGGGTAGGTTAGGCTGCTGACGACAACTTATCTTGGGCTTGCTTTTTGGGGGTGGAGTAGGTTTTGAGACAGGGTTTCTTTTGTTTGTTTGCTTGCTTGTTTGGTTTTTTTTTTTTCAAGACAGGGTTTCTTTATGTAGCTTTGGCTGTCTCGGAACTCACTCTATAGACCAGGGAGGCCTTGCCCTCACATGAGATCTGCCTGCCTCCATCTCTCAAGTGCTGGGATTAAAGGCATGTGCCATCACTGTTGGGCTTGGCTTGCTTTTTCCAAGAACTTTCTAGGTATTGAGAACATGGCAGTTAACGTGAAACTAAACGTGAAGCACACGAACCAAATATCACCGCCAACCCCCCTCTCCAGTCTTCCCCAGCCTTAAGTCATGGAAAACCTGATACACAAAACACACAGCTGCATAATGCACTTCCAGTAACCACACATAAATGTGCACACAGGAATGCCACACCAATACCAATGCATGCCCTGGTTAAAATGTCCATTTCCTAACACAGTGGGCCTTACTTAGTCTTCTTCCCTTTATTGACTTTGATGGTACTTGTGTTTTGGGGAAAGGGTGTCTTGCTATAGAGCTTGGGCTAGCCTCAACTGACAATCCTCTTTTGTTGGTCTCCTAAGTCTTTCTCTATATGAAGACTCGAGACTTATTAAATTCTAAGGCTTTAAGTCATATTCCATCAGCATGCTTATGCTGATGGTCAAAAGGTTCCCCAACATGTTCCCCAACGTGAGTATCCACCTGGGGGTGCCACTTAGAAGGGGATAAAGCCGAATGAAGTCAAGAACTGAAGGCTTAGTGATGTAGCTCTAAACAGGGGGCTAGCTCCCGCAAGTAAGCACACCCTGGCATCCCACAGACAGGCCCTCTTCACTATTTGGCTGGAAACATTCCCATTCTATAGCTGAGAAAAGCTGAGGAGGTCATACTCCTCTGGTCTGAGGCATCTCCCTCAGGGGGCTGACACCCTCTGTAAGGCTCCCAGTAATCACAGGAAACAGAAGGAACTCAGAGCTGAAAGAAAGACTGATCAAGTCACCGCCAGTCTGTACACTTCCTCCTCAGTTACTAATCAGTGGAATGACCTGTTCCAGGCCACTAGGACTGGTGAGTGGCTAAGCTGGCACAAAAGCCAGTCAAGTCTTGAGACTGGATCAGTGGCTCCTACAGAAAGCTGCATGTTGGCTTGTGCTTTAAAGCTGTGCCCCACAGTTCTCAGAGGGTTTTGGTCTGGGGATGCTCAAGGAGACTCCTCTGGGGCTTACAGGTGGTGAGTGGAATGGCACCTGGTAGGGTGGCCAGGAGGTGTGTCGTTCAGGTCTCAGCCAACTGCTGCAGTGGGGCTGATGGGCTCCTGGAGGCCCTGCCCTTCTGTCCTGAATGGGCCTGTTATAGAGAAGGTTGGCCATGTCCCCTCTCCACTTCCCTTAGCCTTGCAGTGAGGCCAGCTGCAGCAGAGCACTGGAGCTGATGATACTGGCCTGTGAGGGCAAGTCAGTTAATTTCAGAAACTTTATAAACTGGCTGTTAAATACAGCTATAATTAAATATTAAATTATGTTAATGTATTGAATGAAATGTATTAAAAACAAAGGTTCACTGGTTCTTAATTATCCTATGGCATTTTACTATGATCTGTGACCTCAAGGTTACTGATATTAATGCTGTGTCTACTGGGTGCAAAGATACTACAGTATCTGTGTTCAGTAGCATTACAGTGGTAGCTGGGAACTGAGAAATTGGGAATGTTTACACCACAGAAACGGGCAAATGTTACCATTCAGGACAGTTTTCCTCATCAAGAATTAGCTACTAAATATTAGTCAATAGACCTAGTCTTATTTTTAATGTGGAAAAAAGCATTCAAATCAGGCTCCCTGCCTATTCACTGAGGGAACAGGGAAGGGATGGGAGAGACCACAAAGGCTTCCTTTTCTTTGTAACATTATAAAAAGGAATATATCTCAGCACATTTACTATGAATTTGTAACATTTTAAAATGATTTTTAAATTATGGGATACAGGCAAATGAGTAAATGAGTTTACTCACACAGTTTAAAGAATAATAAAATTATGATCCATGTGCCCCAAATTACCAGACACTTTGAAGTTTCTTTTATAACTTGTTTTCCCAAGAGAAATATTACCCAGATCCAAGTACAGTAGATTTTTTAGGGTTTTTCTTTTTAATATATATATAGTTTTACACATAGAAGAATTAAATGTTTTTAAAAGAAAAAAGTAGTCACTCGGGACTTCCTCTGCTGTTGACTAACAGCCTCGAAGCTGTGGGCAGCAGAGCCATGTTTTGATTTTGAAACTGAAGCTGTTGTAAGATTAATTTTCCTACAAATCAAGAAATGTCTAAGTGACCATAATTTAACACAGTCATTTGTAGTAACATTTGTTATTGTGAGGGGAAGTACATATTTCTTAAGTACTTTTTCAAGACTCTATTATAAACCTTTTAAGTCTGTAGACCACAATGCTCACTCGGGTTGGCAGGTTAAACACGGACTATGAATGTAACACAGGGGGAATGTCAGCTGCTGCTGCAGGGAGACCAGTCACAACCACAAACTCGGCACATTTACAGTCTTTCCTGAAACCTAGGCCGACATGCACTGCCATCTCATTCATTCACCAAAACACCTATCCTGTGTTCTTCAGCGGGGTCTGGGAGGTGTCGCTTGGTTTTCAGTGACACTGGAGGCCCCTAAGATGGAAGTGACCACTTGAAACTTAGTGTTTCTTGGAAAAATTTTAAAAGAACTGGGTTTTATGAGAGGGTGGGGAATGTGAGTGGTGCAAGTTAGGAGGCTGCCCTGGTACGAGTTGAGTCCTTGCAGAGTCCCAGAGTCTCCCAGCCCCAGTTCTCCTGGCTGTGAAATACAGGGCTGGAGCTTGGGCCTCCTCAGTGTGGCTCAGGAAGCACCCCCCACCATTACCTGCCCCCCAGCATCAGCACAGTTCACTCTCTTCAGCCTCATTTTGGCTTCAAGCTCTGATCAGAAATGTATCCTACCTGCTGCACACACCTAGAACACATGTACAGCCCAGAGTTCTGAAACCCTGAGCCCTGGAAAATTATGAATTATGAAACTTACCTAGTCATGGATAACACATTTTAAGTGTTTTGTTAAATTAGTCTTATTCCTTTTATTTTATAATGTGTTTTTCCTGCATGTATGTATATGTGCCCTGTGACGTGCATGCTTGGTGCTCTCAGGGGTCAGAAGCCATTATTTCTCAGGAACTATAGTTACAGACAGTTGTGAATCATCACGTTGATGCAGAAAATCAAATGAGGGCTCTGCAAGAGCAGCAAATGTTCTTTTTCTCTGAGCCATCAAATGTGTAGTCCTGGACAACACATTTTAATATAAATATTAGAAACATAAATTTCAATAAAATATTGCCTTTGTTATTTTATCTAGTGAATATGTCCATGGCCATTACATGGATTCCTTTTCTTTCCCATTCTTTCTGACATGGCCTCACTATGTAGCCTAAGATGGGCATGACCTTTCGGCTGTCTTGCCTCAGCCTCCTGAGTGCTGGGATTATAGTTCTGGGCCAGCAAGCTCAGCTCACACCCATGTCTTTATGGACTAACAGGCTGTGGTCTGGGTTTCAGTATATTAGTGTAGCAGCTGGGGGTGTCTTTGGAAGAAGACTATTCTTCTTGTTCAACTCTCTGATCTATGCTGCTTAGCTGTGTGACCCTAGACAATCTACTTAAGCCTTCTGCACCTCAGTTTCCCCATCTGTAAATGCTGATAATAACAGGACCAACCCAAGGGGTAAAAGGAAAGAGTCAATACACACGAAGCCCTTGCAACAGCGCTGATTCTTTGTGTTTGATGAGGGTCAGGTTCCTGGTTCACAACACATGTGGACAACACCAGCACTGGAAATCTAAGCTCACACAAGTCTTTCATTACTGACATCTCCACCAAGGGTCTGGCCAGAGCTGAGTAACCAAGTAGCCTGCCCAGTTCTGCTGATGATGTAAGCCTCACTCCCAGGCAGCAAGGTAGAGGCAGTGACATTGGCTGCAATCCACAGGGCTCCATCCTCTCTTTAGAAACAACGCACGGGGCTGCCTATAAATACACCATTCTCTTGATTTCTGGCCTTGGTTCTGGAGCTGAATCACGCTGTTGGGGATGCCCTACCAGCAGGTGGGGCATGGGATGCTCCCCACAGCTAGCAGAGGGAAATGAAGTTTCAGATTACAATGAAATGAAGTTTTAGATTACAGTCTTCCACTGAAGTGGGTTGCAGGGTACTTGAGGTTCCAATGCCCTCAACTTCAACCCCTCAGAAAGCATCAAGGCTGCTGTGCTTCACTTGAAGTTCTAAACTTTGTTCTGCCTCTTTCGTGGCCCCATGGGCACTGCCACAAAAAGCAAATCTGTGCAACCCAGGTTGCCTCTGGGACGTCTTTGGGAAGAGCTTCCAACAGAAGCTCTGTGCTACTTACTGTAAGTACTCTTGGACCCAGGAGCTCATTCCTAGACTAAGACTTTGGGCCTGCCAAGGACGCCTCAGAGCCAGCGAGTCTGCAGAGCAACATACGAGACAGTGCACCTAAGGTTCTGGGAAGCTAGTGGGAACAGCAGGTGCATTTCAGCATGTGAATATGAGTGGTCTCTGTGTGAGAGATCCAGCCCCTGCAGGTCTCCATGTGATGATGGCATCCTGATTCACATTTGCTGGTAGAGCCAAGAGTAAGTCTGCTGGTGTTAGCACAGTGGTTAACAGGACTGGCCAGTCAAACATGAAGAGATCAGCAAGTGGGATTATGATTTGTCACAGCCAGACAAATATAAGCAGAGTGGTCTTTTCTTGTGATCTGGGAACCTAGCAAGTCATTTCAATAGAGAGAAAGCTTGAATACCTAAGTAAAGCCAATTTCAGAACAGTTTAGAAATGCTTTGAATAATTCTATTTATTTTCACCCCAGAGTCCTCCTTTACTTGATATGAAGGTCCCAGGGAGACCGCAAGCTTTATAAGATTTCTGCAGTATCAATGGAACTAGGAGTCTTTAGATGCTGTCATTAGGGCTGGAGAGAGGGCTCAGTAGCCAGGAGTGCATATGTTGATTTTAGACAGCTCACAAATGCCTAGGACTCCTGTTCCAGGGATCTGACGTCCTCTTCTGGACTCCTTGGGCACTGTGTTCACTGAGCAGAAGCCCATACACACATACAGGTAATTTTAAAAATAGTAAAAAATTGAGAAGCATGCTTCCACTAAAATGTTAACAACAACAACAACAACAACAAAATAGTAAAACAAGGGCAGCAGCAAGAGAAAGCTGTTCCATTGAGGAGCCTGCCTTGCTATCCCACAGGGTACATGCGAAGGCGTGTGTATGTGCATGTGCGTGTGTGCGTGTGCGTGTACGTGTGTGTGTGTGTGTGTGTGTGTGTGTGTGCCCGCGTGTGTGTGTGCGCGTGTGCGTTATCTGGCACTCACATCCACTGTGGGCATCCTTTGGGAGGGACCAGCTTTAATCACATACCATAATATTACCAACAGGCTTCCTACATGGAGAGACATTCTTTCTTTACAGAGTTTCTGTCTGGCCTAGGTGGAGAGAGCTTTGAGCAGCTCCAAGACCTTTTGTACAAATAAGTGACGACGATCACGAAAGAATGCCTATGTCCTGTCAGATCTTCTAGCCAGTTCTGCTGGTAAGGCAGAGGAAAAGAAGAAAAGAAAAGAAAAGAAAAAAAAGAGAGGAGGGAGGGACGATGAAAAGATAAGACAGAAGGCCTTTTCTGTTTAGATACCCATTCTCCTCTCTCTGTCTCTCTCTGTCTCTCTCTGTCTCTGTCTTTCCCTGTCTGTCTGTCTGTCTGCCTGCCTGCCCCCCCTCTCTCTGTCTCACTTTCTCTCAGATACTGAGAAACAACCAGGGCTCATATATTCCATGCCAGCCTCATACCATTGAGCCAGCTTTCCAACCTCAGAAATAATCTTTTTTTATATAATTTCTTCTTGCTCTTCTTTATTTAGACATTATAACAACAATATAGGAAAATGTACTTAAAGTTTTCTGATGTAGAGAACGTATAACATTTCTTTTGATTATTCAATAATATATGATATATACATTGTAACATAATTTATAACAATATATTATTGATAATTATTTTATAGATAAAAGTATACTAAGTATATCTAACTTAGCTTTCTATCATTGTTAAAAATTCAGTTTTGTCCTGGACAGATGGCCAAGAAGTTAAGAGCACGTTCTCTTGCAGAACACCTGTATTCAGCTCCCAGCACCCCACACACTGGGCAGCTCATGATGTCCAGGGTACTTTGATGAACTCACATCTGCACACAGTCTATCCTCACACATGTACAGATAATTAATAAATAAAAAATACATCTTTAAAGCTTTTCAGTTGCTACAGGTTGAACAAAGTGAATGCTTACATTTGGGTAGGACTGATGGTTATGTGCTGTCCAAAAGGATAGATGACAAATACACACAGACCCAGACCCAGCAGCTTCTTCTAGGAATTGGGAGAAGGTTGAACAAGCAGCCTAGGAGGCAGAGGGTGCAGGATGACCCTGATCCCTGGCCATGTGCTGCCCAGGAAACACACAGGCTACGGGCCTGTCTGTGTACACGACCTTCTAGGTAGCACTATCCAGAGACCAGAGGCTGCTCGCGGACAATACTTAGGATCGACGATCCCCTCCATCTCCCCCTCTCTCCCTGTTCTCCTTTTATTTTAACTTTTAAAACAGCAGTATCTCACCCTGGATTTAATCACTTAAATGAAATCCATGCATCAACGTTAGGCAGCGGGTGTCACGAGCAGGACTCCCCCAGCCACCATGTCTTTGAATTTTCTTCAGTCCTGTGAAGCATATGGTCAGCTTCACCACAGTTAGAGTCCTGGCTCACACAGGGTCCAGAAACTACTCTTACAAGTCATAGGTGAACAGACGTTATCAGTGAAGCATTACTCTTTAGCCCCAAATAAATTAAACCATAGTCTTTTTCATTGTGGATGTTAAGAATGAAAAAGCTCTAAGGGCTCCAGCACAGCCCTGAGCTTGGAAGGCAAACCTGGAAACTCCCTGCCATCCTCCCCTCCCCTCCCCTCCAGCTTTCTCTGAACAGGGAACAGTAAGAGCCGTTCCTCACACATGGGTTTCATTGTTAGTTTCACATCCATGTAAAAACAAATGGACAAAACAAAGAGCTGCTGTTTATGAGATTTTGTGGTATAAGACTACAAATGATTCTTCCTGCTTTCCTATTTCGCCTTCTCTGAAAGCAAATTAAATTAGCATAATACTGTTAATGAGATGAGGTATAATTCTCTCCATAAACTGGAAGTTTATTTTATTTTTATTTTTTTGCTTTTTCAAGGCAGTGTTCCTTTGTGTAGCCCTGGCTGCCCTGGAACTCTCTCTGTAGACCAGGCTGGTCTCTAAATCAGGGATATTCCTGCCTCTGCCTCCCAAGTGCTAGGATTAAGGGCATGTACCAGTAACACCTGATTTAAAAATGGGAGAAAATAAATTGGCTCCAGGACCTCTTGGAGGCTTGGAGGCTTGGAGGCTTGGCTGCAATGTCTATGCAGTACACACGCAGCACTGCCTATTCATTGAGAAACTGGGAATCTGCAGGCGTGGTCCTAACTTGATTTGCTTGGTCTTCTGAGCTTTGGAAAACCATTTACTCTTTCTGGACTTGGGTCCTTTATTACAAACCAGACATGATCCTAAGATCTCATGGAAGCTGTTGCCATGACCTTAGAAGGTGAACACAGGGGAAGTACTTGGCCCACTTAGGAATTTCCGTCCGGGAGTCTCTGGGCATGGCATTTCCACCGATATTGGTTCTCCCTGACCTTCACCCCAAATTAAAAGAAAGCACTATTGACTGTAACAGCCATCTGGTGGGCCAAGTCCTACACAGTCCAGAGAAGGGCTATGGTACATAGCTATATTTGCAGTTAGAAGGATTCATTTAGTTTACTTTCCATTACATGAGTGTTCATGCTGTGTGAGTGTATGCTGTATATGTGCATATCCACAAAGCACAGGAGTGGATGTTGGATCCTTGAGAGCTGTAGTTACAGGATGCTGTGAGTTGCCAGATGTGGGTGGTAGAAATTGAACTCAGGTCCTCTAGAAGTACAGCAAGCTCTCTTAATCTCTGCACTGTCTCGCCAGATGCAATGGCGATGTTTTCTTAAAGTGATTTATCCACTTAGGCAGTGAAACTATTTTGGGGGCAAAGTAGACTCCATACAATAGGTTATCCCTTCATATAGTGTATGCACATGGGCATCTTAGACTTACAGATTTCAAGTTTCACAGGCCTCGGGGGCTGATATTTTTCCAAGGGATTTTCCCCGTTTTTATTGAAAGAGTTCAGTTTAATTGCTCTAAAGAGTATTAAATCATATTCATGGGAGGCCATTGGTTCAGGCTGAGCTCCTGCATTAGGCTCTAGCAGACCAGAACAACTCAGAGTGCAGTTGCTCCTGCTCAGTGACACTAATCCAACCGAACCTTTAACCAGTCAGTTTTTTATAAAATAGGAAACTTACCAACAAATTAAAAATGGTTTTCCTTGAACCTCTTGATGAGAGAGTCCCTCTGCTTAACCCTGGAAGGAAAGTAACTTTGCACCAATCTGCTTTTAAGTCCCCCTTGCCCTTTGAAGCCCTTTTCTGTCCACAGTCAACCTCCTCATACCACCAGTACAACTGATGTCTGCAGAATGGGCTGCCCTGCTACCCTAGAACTGCTAATAAAAGCCAATTAGGTCTTTCCGGCTTTTACAAATAGGCTCTTTGCCTTACTGCTCTGTTCTCCAGGAGGCTTCCCTCTTAGGATTGTGTCTATTCAGTTATTCAGAAAAGCATACACATGAATAATCTTAAGAAAAATGTTCGAAGATCTGTGACTGTCCTTGTCTCTTCCTCTTGCTGATGGGGAGTTTGTAAATGCAGAAAGCCTTGGCAAAGGAGACCGCCCATGTGTGCTGGATGTGCAGAGTATAAGGTAGATGGTAATTGTGACAGTTTAAGCATTTTAATAAAGGTAAGTTTTTAAAATGCACAAAATACTAGTGGGATGAGTCTGGACATCTGCTGTCTTTTTCACTGATGTTCTCCCACTTTTTATAGTGATTATTGATCAGTCACAGATTTTTTTTATCTTGTGTTCACACAGTGCTTTAAAACTACAAAGGGATTACTAACAAAAAGGGAAAATGTGCCACGGGAGAAGAAGGTTTCCATACAGCCTCTAAAATCTAGTAAGATGTTCTGTAGCATAGCTTCCGGGATACACAGTGGTTAAAAGGACTGCAGTGCTTGCCAAGTTTGGGCACTGTGAGGTGTTATATATATGTTTAGGCGCTGGAGTACCGAGGACTCATTAATCTGGAAGGTCTGATCCAGCTCTTTCAGGAATGGAGGCTCTGCTGAGTGCAGATGGGAGGCTACTTGGCATTGTGTGGTGGTACTTTTGCTGTTCTATAAGTCGAGGAGCAAAAAGGAATGTCCCAAAGCCACTATTTAGTAATCCTTTGAAATGAGTTTGTGTTTCACAAGATCTCCTAGCCACCTTAACCCACATGCTTCACCCCATACACAGGCTCCATAAATGAGGGAATTTATAGGTTATTTGGAAGAAAAAGAGCAGGGTATTTAAACTTTAAAAAATGTCACTGTACTTAACTGTTAATGAAGTGTCGTGTGGTGGGGCCTCCAGCTCTTCTGCTGTTTGTAGCCAGCAGTCCTCATTTGCATGCCCAGGGCAAGCACTAATCCTTACCATCAGCTGCTCCCCAGAAAAGCATGCGCCCCATAATACTGTTCATCCCGCTGGTTTATTTAGCAAAGCCTTTCTTCCCAGCATACACAGGCTTCCATTTCAGGCCAAGCTGATTACCCCAGATTCCTAATTAGTGCTAATTAAAGCTTTAATGGATAGCAGCCAGAATTTAAAAGCATGCCACCTCCTTTAAAGACCCATTGCTTTAAGGTTCAGTGCAGGAATGAGCCAGCCCCAGGACTTCCTATGGAGTGCCACAAGCTACTGGATACCTTGGCACACAACATGCAGGCAACGTCTGGTGACCTGGAGCCTCTCCATCCTGTTTTCCCAAGGAAAATAAGCTGCTTGCTCCAATCAATCTCTGAATGTCTACTGAAGTCAAGGATGTTTTTCAAGGAGGCCATCTTTCAGTACTTCCAACAAATCTAACCTCAGGGGGCTTTCCCCACTCTTGTAATGGCTTAGGAAACAAGACAAAATACCCTAAATAAAATAATTCTGAGGATCCCAGTAAACCTGTGTTAGGTTTGAAAAGCCTTCTCATATTGATCCTGCTGCAGGGAATAGCATGGAACATTCCTACTACATCAACTCCAAAGGCAGCAGTTTAAATCTACCTTTTTCTTATACAATCCCTATAATGTGCAAGCTGACACATCTTTAACATGGCCAGACTGAGTCATAAATGTTCGTAATACAGAAAGAAAAGAGGATCTGGAATTTAACATGAACGCATGGATGCCCAAGGAGATGCTGAGTTACAGGGACGGGGGTTGTGAATCACCAGCCTGGCTGCTGAGAACTGAATTTGAGTCCTATGCTAGCTCAGCAAGTGCTCTTAACACTAAGCCAACTCTTCAGCCCCAGATCTACATTATGAGAACATTCTATGCTAGGCGCTTTCCCCCTGAGACAGGGCTTCATGTTGTTACATAGATCTCAATCTTACCATCTACATATAGATGTACATATAGATGTAGATGGTAAGATCAGAATTTCTCATCCTCCTGTTCCCACTTCCCATCTGAGGTTACAAGAATATGCCATCATGCCTAGTTTATGTGGTGGTGTTGGGAACCAAACCTTTTGTGTACACTTGGCAAGCTCTCTCTTAACAGTCAGTTTAAATTTCCACAGCTACAGGTGGCAGCTGGGCCTGTGTGAAGACCGCTGAAACAGAGATCTCTTCCTGGCACAAAGCATTCCTTCCACTGTGCTGTTTTTGCTGCTAAGAAGAACTGGGTTTGAACGTGCTGAGACTCAAGTGGTAGTGAGACGCCAAGGGTATGAACAACAGGTGAGCAGTCACACCCTAGAGGAGGAAACATGGGGGTCCAGCATGGAAAGGTGGGAGAGGGCTAAGAACAAGTCTAAGGCAATACTCCTGTTTCTTCAGAGGAATAAGTGCTCTCCAAATGATTTCAGAGATAGTTTTACATTTTTAAAAAAGGCTTAACACACCTTTTATTTGCCAAGTTTCTGATGACAATTTGGGGTATATATATAAAAATAAAAAAAAAAAAGCATTTTTCCTGTGTGTGTTGTGGATACGTGTGGTGCAGGTTCAATAGTGCTCATGTATTCAATAGCCCATGTCTGTGCTCATGTGGAGAACAGTGTGACTGCGAGGTGTTTTTTCTCCTTGGCTCTTGCCTTACTTAGCCAGGCCTTTAACTGGACCTTCCTTGTTTGCTGCTCACCCTCTGCCCTTTCCTCCTCTGTTGGGGTCACCAGCATGTGCAGCCACATTTGGCTTTTTACATGGGTACTAGGATTTGAACTCAGGTTCTCATGCTCTCAAAGCAAGTACTCATACCCACAAAGCTGTGTCTCTAACCCCAAAAGATTACTTTTGTAATCAAACTACATGATTTATTCATTTCTCTGTTTAGTTATTTTGCACATTAATATGTTTTCCTTCATGGCTGGGAATGGTGGCACAGTGGTCTCATCATTTGGGAGGATAATGTAAGAGGATGTAAGGCAACCCAGCATATGGGGACACCAGCTCACAACCCCAAGGGCAGCAAGCAAGAACAAATGGGAGCAAAGCTCAGCAGGCATGTCTGTCTTCCAGCCCGCCTGAAGTACATGAGGTATGGAAAAATGTCAGTGTGAGCTCAGTGCTTGAGGTATGGTGCAACAAGAAGTAGCTGAAACTTAATTTCAAATTGCCCACAAACTATGTAAGAAACAGGAACTCTGGGGCGGAGGAGATGGTTCATTGGATAAACTGCTTGTTGTTCAAGGACTGAGGACATGAATTCAGTTCCTCAGCACCCATGGAAGGGCAGGGGCAGACAGATCCAGTTGCTTGCTGGTCAGGTGGCTGGCCCAGCTGAAATGCCATACTCGGGCTCAGTGAGGAACCCTGTCCCAGGAATAATGTTAAGAGAGACAGAGGAAGACACCTAACACTGACCTCTGGCTTCCACATGTGCAAAATTGAGCAGTTCTTATGTAGGGAATGGTTAGTTTCAATTGTCAATGTGATGCAATCTAGAGTCACCTAGGAAGGTCTCAGTGAGAGACTGTCTAGATGAGGCATGCTCGTGGAGGACTGTCTAAAGCATGCTGAGGTGGGAACATCTACCTACTGTAGATGGTTCCATTCCCTGGGCTCGGGGATCCTGAGATATGTAAGAATGGAGACCCTACCGAGCTGAGCTCAAGTATTCCTTCATTCTCTCTCTCTGCTCTTGACTTCAGGCATGACTAGCTACTTCCAGCTCCTGCCTTGACTTCCTTGCAGTGATGGAGTAACTTGGAACTGTGAGCTGAAACAAACCCTTTGTCTTCTAAGTTGCTTTGCTAGATATTTTATCACAGTGACAGGAACTGAAACCAGGACAGGAATTGTGACAAAGATGTCAGCAAGGGATTGAGATCAGGGTGAAGTTTATTAAAAAACAAGCAAACAAACTTAAACTGATTAAGACATTTGCTTTCTTTACCTCTGTAATGGACAACAGTTTGGTGGCTATTCATGCCTCCTGTGGCCCTAAGGATATAATGAAAGACTTAGCAGAGGAATTCATGCTTCTTCATGGAATGCTGGAAGCATTCAGACAAAATGCCAGGCTTGCCTATTAAAGTTGTGAAAGCCCAGGGTGGGAGCAGTGAAGCCCCCACTGCCCCAGTCTGGCTTGTGATTGGCACGGGCGGCATTTCCAGCCACTGCTGCTAAATTACACAGCCGGTCCTGGCCTCGTTCATGCAATTAACTAGACTTTCTTCAAGTCTGCACTGCTCCCTGGGAGAACATGAGGAATTTGTGAAGAGACATTATATCTTTGAGGATATTGGGGAGCCATTTGGTGGGTAATTCACTAAAAGGAACCCGGTGTCTTTGAAGGAGTTAATTCACCTCCTGAGGCTGTGGGAGCCGGCTTCCTCATCAGGACTAATGGGGTGGAGGGAGGTCATTACAGAACAGATTACTACTTAAAAACAAAAACAAAACCAAAAACTTTTCTAATTATGCAATTCATTAAGAAAAGGACAACTCTATGATATCAGAAAAGGCCTTACTTTCTGGACAAGTAGATCAGTAAGCCAGTGAGGTTCTTCCCAGGTCTGGTTTATCTCGGCTCTGAATGAGAAGAGTCTACATGTGAAAGAGCTTGCTAGGTTTGGCCACCTGAGGGGCACCAAGGATGCAGGGGCAGTCAGCTTGTCAGAGCATAGCTCAAACCCAATCTTCCCTCCACCTCCACTGACCCAAATCTTCAGAAAGAGATGGTCAGCCCACTGGTAGAAACTTCCAGATGCTTCAGCACTTTTAAATTCAAGCAAGTACGTTTGCTTTCTGACCTGTGATCTTCTCCCTCTGACCGAAGGACACTGTCTCATATTCCTTCTCAGTGAGGTGGCAGGGAGGAAGACCCTGCATCCACCCAGCCCTGTCTGTGTCAGGGTTAGCTTCTCTCTGGGAGGGAGAAGGGCTCTGAATTCGTTTGTTTCCATCAGTGAGGAAGAGTGTGCGGTGGCTCTCTAGGATACAGGTAGGCAGAATGGGTGCTGAGAGGAATGAGAGAAGACGACAAGGGAGGGTTGGGGACAGAACATAAAGGTGGGGATGGGCTGAAGCCACAGGGGCCAGAACTGCAGGCTCTTCATGCACTCTGTGTGGCAACACATACCTGTAATCTTAGCTCATGCAAAATGTTGGCAGGAAAATCAGTTCAAGGTCATTCTTGGCTACATAGGGAGTTTGAGCTCAGTGTCACCCTGGGCCACCTGAGACACTGTCTCACTCGCTATTCTTCACTCTCCAAAAATGAAAAAGTTCTTAAAAATACTTTTAAACTGTAAAGTTCTGAATAAGCCAAGAAGTCGCTGCTTGTGCTTTCAGTAGCTCCTGGGATGCCTTGTGCATGGGCAACGGGACAGGTGTTCACAGAGAATGAATGGGTTTGCTGTTGGTGGCCTGGCGGCCTGGTGGATGTGGAGCTAGGTCAGGAGGGACTCTGCTCCTAGTCCTGCCAGGCAGCTTGTCACAAGAGCCTGAGGAAGGCACAAAACATCCTCAAGCACATGACCAGATATGTGTTATAAATAAGATGAGGCTCAAGACGCAGGATGATGATGGCTGGACAAGGGGCACACATTGAGTCCTGGACATTGTGGACTCTGTGTGCCTGTCATTCCTAAGTAGACCTCGTGGTTTTCTAAAACTGGAAAATATCAGTTCACCAATCCAGGAGGGCTGTGGCTAGCATTACTTTGCATTCTTCCTTGGCACCCTCTTCTCAAAGAGGACAGAAGAGAATTAATGTCCACTGCACACAGGGTTCTTTACCACCATGCCAATCTGTTCACTCTGGACTCCAGCTCAGGCCCCACTTTTTTATATGCTAAAGGTCCCGAAGACATGCAAGCCTCTACCCTGCGGAACCCCTGGCCCGCATGCTGACACAATTCATTTGTTTGTTTTGACCAGAACACTACTTATGTGAAGGATTTTAACTGGTGCAAGTACACAACTTCTGTAATGCAGAAGATGGTGACTGGTAGCCATTTTAGCTACAAATCATGGCTACGAGTTTACTATGGGACCAACTCCTTCACGCAGGCCCTATTAAAAAATAATTGCCATCTGCCAGACTCCCTTCTTCTTCTTCTTCTTTTTTTTTTTTTTATTAAACTGTCATTAATTACTGGTAACAACAAATTTCACTTGGATTTTATTGAGTAATTATGAAGTAAATGGGAGGACATCGAGCCTGCCTTGACGAAGGCAGGAGTTCTTTAGAATGCCACATTCCAAAGGTGTTCACGATAAGCTACCCATTCTATTATTATGATAATTATAATTCTTGAAACTCATCCTTCCTTGGTTAACAAGTATCTACTTTCAGCTTAGCTCAGCCTGACTTCAGCATGGGTCATTAAACAGAGAACCTGTCATTGCCCATGGGTAACACTAGATCTTTTGTGGGTCATTATATAATTCACTGAGGTTGCATAGCTTGATTACTACTATGTCTTAAAGTTTTCCTATTCCGGGTATATAACAACATATCCTTGTAAAGCAATTAAAAATAGAGCGGTTTTGAATGTCTTGATTGGAACGGGGTTACTGTCTGGAGAAGGCGAAGTGCAAAGTTTTACTGATGCTTTTCAACTACAACATTTAGGTTAAAACATTTGAAACAAGCCATTAATTTAATAACGTGTTCATCCACAACAAATCATAACTCATTTCTTTTTACTGCAAAAGTAATTGAGTAATGAATAATGAAAATCATCCCACTGAAAAGGGGCAGTAAATATGTTGACTTTATTATTAATACTCAATTTTGGTTAATAAGGCAGCTATTAAATTTGTGACAGGATGGATTTAATTTATTGATTATTCAAGATAACAGTGAAATATTACCTAGTAAATACCTGTGTTCTTACAAAAGAAGATGTGACTCTAAAACTACGAATAGAATCCAATGGAGTGGCCAGCTCTCACTGAGAGTTCTCTGACCTTAACCCTTGGGTCCCTGCACCTCACAAGTTGCTAAAATAATTTAAAATGGATGCATGTGCATGCACATGGGGTCACTGAAGAGAGCCATACACCTCAACTTTTAGTGCTATAGTGAGCTAGAAGTCTCTAGGGAATGGGTTCCTAACAGTAAAACCTGGAAAGAATGCTACACCCAAAGGAAGGCTTGCTCCTGAGGTCTTGGATGCAATGTGCAGTGCAAAACTGCAAAAGCAACTCTTATTAATGGTGGAAGGGAACAAAGCGGGTGTTTCTCACTCTGTCTCTGTAAACAGCATCACAGCTGATTCTCGTTACTCAAGGCAGTGTGGTACTGAGTTCAAGGAGGCTGAAATACTGTTCAGGGAAGCCTCCTATGAGCTCTGGTCACTCCACCAAAACTTGTTTTATGTATGTCTCTGTTTGAGGATATATTGTTGGTTCTCTGGAGGTGCAACTAGCTGCAGAGTGACTCACATCTGCAGAATGCTGACCTAATGCTTGAGTTTTCTCTAAGAGACACATCACTATTCTCTTGTGCTTCCAGACACAAGATAAAACCTGGGACTAGGCTTGGGGTCCATTTTAACAGAAAGCCAACAAAAAGCATGAATCTTTAAAGCAAAACTAAACAAAACAAAAACAAAACCAGAAATGTGGCAGCAAATGGGCCCTGAAGGAGTCTATTATTGCTAGTAGGTGAGACGAAACAAGAGGACAGAGAGAGCCTTGCCCTTTCTGACCTCAAGCAGCCAGCTGCACATATCAACAAAGGACAACAGAATGCTTCAAGTAAGGATTCTGGGGTTACATATAGATTTTTAGCAAGAAGGCAAATTTGCAGTCACCCAATCTGCAAATAATGTGGACTGCCTGGGCTTCACACTTCGGCCCCCTAGTTACCTACAGATGTGCTGTGCTGGCTTTCCTCTGGGCTCCACACTGTGGCCCCCTAGTTACTTGTCCATGTGCTGTGCTGGTTTTCCTCTGGGCTCCACACTGTGGCCCCCTAGTTACCTGCAGATGTGCTGTGCTGGGTTTCCTCTGGGCTCCACACTGTGGCCCCCTAGTTACTTGTACATGTGCTGCTCTAGCTTTCCTCTGTAATTCTTCTCACTTAGGGACCATCTCAGACTACAATATGCCCTTCATACAACAGGAAGGACCAGCGCATACACTGATTATTCAATTAATCACAAAATTAATTTCTACAAATCACTAACTTCTAGAGCTTCAAATAATGTATTTGGGGACTTTTCAAGAGATGGCCCAACCTTTTCTTATTTGCATGTTTCAGATAAGAGATTAATTTTACTAGAGGGACATTGTATAATGCTCTAAGTCTGCTAATAGCTCCAAAGTGACAGTGTCATTTGTGACGACAAGATTTCCTGGTTGACCTTCATAGGAAGACTGCTCAAGGCCTAACATGAGTGACATGTGGCATTTCTACAGAACAAAGGTGCAATTCAATGAAAAGTATTTCATAGGTACTTTCAGAGCTGGGCCAAAGATCACCAGCACATGGCCCAGAGTGCCAGATTCAAGAATGAAGATATGACACCACCAGCCCATGGCCCAGAATGCCAGTTCCAAGAATGAAGATATGGTATCTCTCAGAACACTTTAACAATACTTTCTTTAACAATTATCTATCTTCTAGGTATGAGGCCATTTGGCTCTGTAAGAATAGTTCAAGGGGCCTTGGTCCAATCTTGAGAATCTGACAGGAAACAAAACATCAAAACCAAAGCCAACCAACTGAGCAGATCATGTTTGAAAAGATGGAGTTTTAAAATAAACCAAGAGAACTTAGGGTGCAACAGATGATAGAATGAGATACAGCCCCAGGCAGTTGACACTAGGTGAAAGGACTACAGCCAATGTAATCTTAGGAAGCAAACAGATCCTCACTATAATGACTAGGATGGAAAGAAGCAGCTCACCCTGAGACAGGTGTGTGTGTGTGTGTGTGTGTGTGTGTGTGTGCGCGCGAGCACGCGCGCGCGCGCTCGCACACACACAGGGGGTATTATGATTTCTAGGTCAGCACAGGGGCCCTTTGGTGTTTCAAATGTTTTCTCTTAAAATATGCTAAGGGTTTTGATGCGTTTTGAATGGTTTCACCCAGTTCTTCAGGCTCATCTGCTCCTCCAAAATGGCTCACTTACTATACTGTCCTGTCAACTGTCTGATGGGCAGCATTGATTTACATCCTGCAGATGCAGGCTCAGGGGGAGCGGTTTAGAGTGGTGAGGAAGTGTCCTTATTCCAGCCATTGATGCCCTAGGGAAGGCAGGGAAGCTCTAGACGGCTTCTTCTTTTTTTTTTTTTTAATTAGATATTTTCTTTATTTCTCATGTAAATTTTTCCTTTCCCAGGTTCCCCTCCAAAAAACAAACAAACAAACAAA
>JADRCD010124436.1:0-12260 GCA_019843815.1 Montemys delectorum
TATTACCAGTCTAGAACTCTCCTGGTGATAACTACTTGTGGATGTTTCCTGGTTTGCATATAGAGATTTAGAACTCATAACATTGAATTAATTCTGCTCTGCTCTTAAACTAGAGATTAACAAAACCATATAAGATCCATTCTTTGTGTTGAGTTCTTTTGCATAATATTTTAAAAGTGAAATTCAGTAGGATATTGGCCATACTTACATGTATGACTTTAAGACCAGTGCAGACTTATATGATACAGATTCTGAAACAGCAACTAATATTATCACTAATATATTCTGTATGTAATGTCTGGAATGACCACCCAGTACGCTACTTTTTAAAATGATTATTTTTGTGCGTGTATGTGTATGAATGCATGCCACCTGTGTCTAGATGATCTCAGAGACCACCAAGGTGTGTAAAATCCTCTATTGCTGGAGAAACAAGTTAATTTGAGATACCCAGTATGCATCTGGAGAACACAATATCAGTAAACATTCTTAATTGTTGCACTATTACTATTTGGTATCTTCCAACTTTAAATTACTATAAAAAGAGTTTACACATGTATTTTTTAGCATGAATATACTTGAGGTTGTAGACAATCCATATGCTTTAAGAATAAATACAGGACAAAATATAACTCATGAAGACTGATGAGATGTCTCAGTTGATAAGAGCACTTGCCCCTAACCTTATGACATGAGTGCAATACCCAAGATTCACATGGTGAAAGAAAAGAATTGAAAGTTGTTTTATGATCTCAACATGGATACCATGCTATGTGTGCATCTGTACACTTATGTGTGTATCTGAGAATTCAAAAGCACACACCAGCTTACCTTTTTGATGCAAGGAAACAGAACAGCTTGAAATTGCAAACCAAGTCTCAGTAGTATGCTAAGCCTTTGAGTAGAGTATACAAAAACACTCACTAAAATATATGTATATATTTTTATATTTTATATTTAAAAATAACATATATATATATATATATATATATATATATATTAGTTTTTACTTATTGACTTTACATACTGTTCCCTGCCCCCTCCCAGTCAACCCCTCCCACAATATTTGCCCTGTCCCCTCTCCTGTTTTCCTCTGAGTGGATCTGGGATACCCTGGGTATTTCCTCACCATAGTACTTCAATTCTGTGCAAGGCTCAGCATGTCCTCTTCCACTGGAGTCAGACTAGGAAGCTAAGCTAAAAGAACCTATCCCACTAGAGGCAACAGCATTTGGGATAGCCCCCACTGCAGTTGTTTGGGACCACCGTAAAGACCAAGCTACACATCTGTTTACATATGTGTCAGTAGACCTATGTCCATACCCTGTATGTTCTTTTGTTGGGGGTTCCCTTTCGGAGAGTACCAAGAGCCTAGGATAGTTGTTTCTGTCTTCCTTTAGAGTTACTATCACTTTAGGGTTGCGATCCTTTTTTCTGTTCTTCCATGAGAGTCTCCAAGCTCAACCCATCCACCGTTTGGCTGAAAGTGCCTGCATCTCTCTGAGTTTGCTGCTGTGTAGAGAGTCTCAGAAGACAGCCAAGCTACACTCTTGTCTGTAAACGTAACATAGTACCATTAATAGTGTCAGGAATTGGTTCTTGTCCATGGGATGAGTCTTAAGTTAGGCTGCTTATTGGTTGGCGGTTTCCTCACTCTTCGCTCCATCCCAAATCCCTGCATTTCTTGTCATCATGATTCTTAGCAGCATACTCTATCACAGTTCTCTGTCTCTTCCTGGAATTGTCCCCTACCCCCATAACTTGAAGATTTCCATTCATTCTCTTGGCCACTCAGCCATCCACCTTTCCCTCTTTTCACCTGACCCTGAACTCCCCACTTACCTCCCAGTCACCTCTTCTACACAGTTCTTTCGCCCCATCTGCCTTCTAAAACAATTTAATTCCCCCTTCCAAGTGAGAGATAAGAATCCTTGCTTGTACACTTCTTCCTGTCCAGCATCCTTGGGTCTGTGGAGTGTAGCATGAGCATCCTGTATTTTAAGGCCCACATTCACTTATAAGCAAATACATAGTGCGCATGTCCTTTTGTGACTTGGATACTTCACTCAAGGTGATAGTCTCAAGTTTCACTGATTTGCCTGCAAGTTTCATAATGTCTTTGTTTTTAATAGCTGAATTGTATTCTATTGTGTAGATGTCCTACATTTTCTCTCTCCATTTTTTAGTTGTGGGACATATACATTGTGTCTAATTTCTGGCTACTATGAATAAAGCTGCTATGAACATAGTTGAGAAAGTGTCTTGGTGGGATGTTGGAGCATCTTTTGGGTATATACCCAGGAGTGGTATAGGTGGGTATTGACTTAGAACTATTCCCAGTTTTCTGAGAAACTGCCAAATTCACTTCCAAAGTGGCTGTCTGAATTTGGCTCCATCAGCAATGGAGGAGTATTTCCCTTATTCAACATCCTTGCAAGTGTGTGGTATGACTTTAGTTTTTGATCTTAGCCAATCTGATCATTGTAAGATGGAATCTTAGAGTTGTTTTGTTTTTAATTTTCCTTATGTCTAAGGACTTTGAACATTTTATAAGTGCTTTTCTATTTAAGATTCCTCTGTTGAAAATTCTCTGTTTAGCACTCGACCCCTTTTTGTAAGTTTGTTATTTGGATTTTTGGTGCTTAATATCTTTATATATCTTTATATATATATAAAGATATTAACCCTCTGTCAGATGTAGGGTTGATGAAAATCCTTTCCTAATCTGTAGTCTGCAGTTTTGTCCTACTGACAGTGTCCTTTGCCCTACAGAAGCTTTGCAGTTACATTAGGTTCCATTTATCAATTGTTGATCTTAGAATTTTGGCCATTTTCAAACACATACACACACACACACACAAACACACATATGTATTATTACAAAATTAAATTAAAAATTGGGAAAAATAAGATGGTCAACAAGCATCTAGTTTAACATTCTATTAATTTGAAATTTCATAGAAACAACAGAGAACCCTATCATATTTTCACAAGCCATCCCATCACTGACTTGCAAAAAATAGAGCTGAAATAATTTCATTCTAAGCCATTGTTTTTTAACTTTCCAAAAAGGAGTTGGATTTTAGTCAGAAATCTGTGTTTCATTTTGAGGAAAAAGCATGGCACACATACTCAACTATTTCCATAAAAATGAACTAATTCCATATGCTAAGATTAATAACAACCAAAATTTCATTCGCACAAGTGAAAGGAAGAATTCATACCAAGGACCTTTGACAACGTGCTGTAATGGTCTGTGAATTTAATGACTGTAATAAATATTGCCTGTGGTTAGCTTCATCATGAAAATTCCTATTTAATTTCAGAAGATACAGGTAGGAATATATCCACTAGGAAAGTCACTATTCTAATGAAGAAAAGTAGAAGTTGGGGAAGAACAAGTTCCTTGTAACTTAAAATGGAAAATAAAAAAAGAACATATATCTTGTAAATTTGCATATACATATATATGAATATGAATCAAATGTACTTCTTCCATTCATTAACTAGATTTATATAAGAAACATGTTTATTATCTTTTGTTTTATTTATTTATGCATAATGTGTGTGTGTATGTGTGTGTGTGTGTTTGTGCATTTGTGTACCTTTCTGCATGTGAATATGGGTATGTATGTGCTGTGTCACAGGTCAAACTCAAAAACTCATCTTATACTTTTCTTAAGAAAATGTCTCTGTTGATTTTCTGCTGCCTATGGCAAATTAACTGGTCCAAAAATTCTAGGAATTTTTCTGCTTCTATCTTCCAACTCCCTGCAAAAGCACAAGAAGTGAAGATTGAAGACTGACTATGCTATGAAAGCAGTAATATATCTTGTGAGCCCTGATGCAATATGATCTAATGATGATGGTTGTGATGATGATAATTTTTCTTTTTTAAACCATTCATCTTTCTTATTTTGTTTGTACACCAATAAAACTGTGTAAGGAATAAATCATGTTCTCTTTGTATTTTCTTATGCAAAGGAATGTTTGTTCAACCTTTATCATGATCCTTTGAGGGAAACACAACAGGGTCAGTGTATCCTTCTGGAAAATATGAATCACTGTTGAAGTAATACTCAAAAGTGAGTTTCTCTCCTACCTTTAATCATTTATTTCCCAGACAAAAGACATAAAACCTTCTATAATAAGCATTATTTAGCATTCGAGGTGGGCAGATATCAAACTTTTATGGCTATTTTATCTACTCTTCTATAAATAACCCCCAGGTATAACTTACCATGTTTCACATCGACCACTCCTACTCCAGATGGCCAGTTCTCATTGCCAGTTTTCAGGATCGCTTAGCCCATAGCATCACCCCCTCTTCCCTCTTCTCTCTCTCCACAAACACAAAACACTGTGAACCAAAGCCCCAGCTACCTCTCTTCTCTTAAGCTATAGGATATAAGCAGCTTACATAGTGATGCTTACATAGCATCACTTGGTGTGCATGATGATTCCCTCATCCCTCATGGAAGGAGAACTTGTGGGTCAGTAGTTAGCATTATAATACATAACAGAAGACCAAACCACAACAGGCCACTCTAATACCTGGAACTTTTTCATTCTTAGACATGTATTTTATATCTTATTAATCATATTCCTTCTATCAGTAGACATGAGTATCATAAAGAAATTATTTTTACTGCTTCCCTTCTACTTTTCTGCTTACTAATTCATTACTTTTTAATTGTTGCTGCTCCTACACATTATCTCACTTTCTAAGATATAAGTTGAAAATATTATTTTAAGCAAATACTTGTATGTAGAATATGTATGTTATTTGTCTTTAAATTACATCAGTATGTAATTTGAAATGAAGGAAGGAAGGAAGGAAATCAGGAAGGAAATAGAGAAGGAAGGAAGGAGAAAGAAAAGAGGAATTGAAGGAGAAAGAGAAGAAAGAGTTATAGGGAAAGAGAAAGAAGGGGTCTAGTTCTCAGCCCATGGTCACTAGTCCCCAACACTGTGGTATTGCAATAGGCATAGTATCAGGGCCTATGTGGAACAATACTGATCTGTTTTGGATAGCAGGGAAGCAATGTAGAGCAAACGTTCCAGAATTACCTTCAAGAATACTCCTACAAAGAATTAATTTATTTCCATCAGGCTCAAGTACCTAAAAGTTCTATACTTTAAAATAATGCCAAAGTCTTTAGGTACCAAAGTTTTCTATAAGTGACTTTGAGGTTTTTTTATACATGGCCTTGGGGTAAGACCTCTAAAGAATATGAGAAGGGAGGAAAGAGAAAAACAGCTGTGTTCTCTATTTTTTAATTACAAGTACATATTACAAATCCAGCATTTATCAGATCTTTTCTCAGATGGTGATTACAGGGATCATTAATGCAGTTAAATTATGAACCTAATAGTGTAAGGTTATGTTTTAATCCCTAATATTTAACTTACTGGCTCCAGTTTTAAAGTTTGTGCTATTATGTTAATAAAACTGGCTCTTCACTCCTAGGTATCACAGTTTCATAAAAATATACACAAGGAAGAGAATGAGGAAGCAAAAGTCTCTCAGCTTCCTGTAACGATAATAAAAATGTTTCCAGGAGGTCATCATTGTTATATGAGAGACTGGGACTCAATGCCATGCCCACCCCATACACCATCATCAAGGAGGATGGAGTGTTCTGCCTTGGCTGAATAAGTAAACAATATCAGTTGCAAAAACAGTCGCCTACTGAAAATATTAGGAAATATCGCAAATTCAGTTTTCATAAGCAGTAGAAACATCCGTTGTCTGAGTAGTTAGTGGTGTCTATACTTGCCTCTTTCATCTGAAGGGTGCGTGTCATAGATGTAAGAAGTTGATACAAATTTACTTTTATTAGTTTATTCGTGTAGTTATTAAAAATGTGTGTATATTATGCATTTCAGACATAAGCACCTCCCATCTCCTTCAACTTCATCACGCCATTCTTCAGAGTACATGCTAAAAAAAAAATAACTTATTAATTCTAATTAAATTATCCCATGTTCTTGTGAGTATGAAACTTTAAACTAGAGCACATCAACCTATATGGGTCCATACTTGTAATGAAGATCAACTTACCCCATCAGCCATCAACTTTCAATAACTCCTCAGCTAAGGAAGCTGGAATCTATCAGTACCGGAATGTTGACTTGCTTGTCATGTGCAGGTCTTGTGTAGACAACCATGAGTTTGAGACTCTTGTCCGACTTGAATGACAACATTTTATGCCAGTCTTCCTTTACATTTGGCTCTTAAAATTGTTCCTTTCCTTTTAATTAAGTAATAATCCCTGATCTTTGGGGTCAAGGTTTAGTATCCAGGCCCCATTTATGTCTGAACCACTCACAAAAATTCATTTTCTTTATTTTAACCAGTTGTAAAGTCTCTATATTAATTGCTGCTCACTACTAAAAAATCTTTATCTGCTGAGGACCAGAAGCTGAATTAATCTATATTTATAGAATTTTATATTTATATAATAGTTTGGTTCTCTGTCCATTTAGGAAAATACCTGTGACTCATGAGTTTCCCAGCCACTTGTGCTTCACCGGATTTATAATCCATGGATAAATTTCTTCCACGAGATTGGGCCTTACATCTAATCAGAAATAACTGGATTACACAATAATATTCAAGGTACTATTATACCTATGGTCATGTCTAATTAGGCTGGTTATTATTGATGCCAGTGGGGTTCACAGTTTTGTAAAGGCATTGGTAAGGATTTTTTCCCCATTAGTCGGCAGAACAACTTCCAGTATTAATTATATAATTTAGTTTCTTGCTCTAGTACTATTCTCTATATGAGTTGTAAATCATAATTACAACATAATTACAGGATATCTGACCCACAACTTACTAATCAAAATGTTTTAGAGAGAACTGTTGTCTAAGCAACAGAGGATCTTGAGTAATGAACAAACTTTCTATGATCTCTCATTTACATCTGAGAGCAAGAACCAAATATGTTTCAAATAGGAATTCTTCCAATTCTGGTCTCATTCCTTAATAGTGTACATTTTCTGTTTTGTGTTGTGGGAAATATTAAAAAATGAACCCGCCAACTCTCAGCATAGCCAGACCAAATTTCTGTGCTCTTGTTGGCCCACCAACTCTCTGGCCACACAGAATCATGGGGCTCCCACTAGGCCTCTGGCACCAGCCCCCCTCCACCGCCCCGAGTTCCTCTTACTACCACACACCCCATGGTCAGCCATCACATCACAATACCCAGTACCCAGGTAGAATCAAGACTCTTAATGGTTATTTAACCAACCACATTTATGTATCAATAATATCATAATTTACAAGATGCAAATACAATAATTTTAGAGCCAACTGATAATGATAAAAGCTTTATTCCAATATTTCTAACCTTGTGAAATCATAGCTACTTGTGGTGAAAATGACATGTGGATACATTTCTGGAGGATCTTTCTTCTTCTACTCTGAGACCCTCTCCGACTCTGCCACTCTTAGCTCCACCTACTTTTCCCTGTCCAATCACAGGCTTCTCCTGCACAGTTTTGGAGAGAGCTGTCTGTGGTACATACTCTAATTAGTAGCTTTCCGTGTTGATTGATTAAATGACTAATTTTTCTTGGTTTTATTATTAACTTATAAGTTTATTACTATCAATATTTTTGAAATTCATTTACCAGATACCCTATTATAATAGTTTAAATGTTTATGTTGTGTTCCAAAGAAATATTATAAATAAATTGATTGTCATTGCAATTGAGTTTGACTTGAGAAAGTACATGACCTGTAAAGGTTCTCTGTCTACAAAACACCTCCTAAAAGTCTTTGACAATGTCCTTTGCCATACAGAAGGTTTGCAATTTTATGAGGTCCCATTTGTCATTTTTTTGGGGGGGTTCTCGAGACAATGTTTCTCTGTGTAGCCTTGGCTGTCCTGGAACTCACTCTGTAGACCAGGCTGGCTTGAACTCAGAAATCCTCCAGCCTCTGCCTCCCAAGTGCTGGGATTAAAGGCATGTGCCACCTCTGCCCGGCTCTCAATTCTTGATTTTAGAGATAAGCTATTGGTATTCTCTTCAGGAAATTTTCCCCTGTGACCATGTGCTCGAGGTCCTTTCTCACTTACTTTTGTATTAGTTTTAGTGTATCTGGTTTTATGTGGAAGTCCTTGATGCACTTGGACTTGAGCTTTATACAAGGAGATAAGAATACATTTGCATTCTTCTACATGCTAACCACCAGTTGAGCCAGCACTATTTGTTGAAAATGCTGTCTTTTTTTTTCCACTGGATTGTTTTAGCTCCTTTGTCAAAGATCAAGTGACCATAGATGTGTGAGTTCATTTCTGGGTCTTCAATTCTGTTCTATTGATCTACTTGCCTGTCACTGTACCATGCAGTTTTTATTACAATTGCTCTGTAGTACAGCTTAAGGTCAGTGATGGTAATTCCCCCAGAAGTTCTTTTATTGTTGAGAAAAATTTTCACTATCCTCAGTTTACAGATTGGGAAAAGATCTTAACAATCCTATATCTGATAAAGGACTAATATCCAATATATACAAAGAATTCAAAAAGTTAAACTCCAGAGAATCACATAACCCTATTTAAAAAAATAGGTTACAGAGCTAAACAAAGAATTCTCAACTGAGGAAGAGAAAATGGATAAGAAGCACCTAAAGAAATGTTCAACATGTTTATTCACCAGGGAAATGCAAATTAAAACAACCTTCATTGCTGGTGGAATTGCAATCTAGTACAACCACTCTGGAAATCAGTCTGGCTGTTCCTCAGGAAATTGGACATAGTACTACTAGCTATACCACTCCTGGGAATATACCCAGAAGATGCTCCAACATGTAATAAGGACACATGTTCCACTATGTTCATAGCAGCCTTATTTATAATAACCAGAAACTGGAAACAACCCAGATGTTCTTCAACAGAGGAATGGATATAGAAAATGTGGTACGTTAACACAATGGAGTACTATTCAGCTGTTAAAACTAATGAATTTGTGAAATTCTTAGGGAAATGGATGGATCTAGAGAGTATCATCCTGAGTGAGACCATAGTGTGTATACTTCAATCATTCTTAGTAGGAGGAAAAAAACACACATGGAAGGAGTTGCAGAGACAAAATATGAAGCAGGGACTGAAGGAAGGACAACCTAGAGTCTGCCCCACCTGGAAATCCTTCCCATATTCAATCATCAAACCCAGACACTATTGTGGATTACAAGAAGTACATGCTCACAGGCGCCTGATATAGCTGTCTCCTGAGAGACTCTGACAGTACCTGACAAATACAAAAGTAGATTCTTACAGCCATCCATTGGACTGTGCACAGGGTCCCCAATGAAGGAGCTAGGGAAAGGATCCAAGGAGCTGAAGAGTTTGCAGCCCCTTAGGAGGAACAACAATATGAACTAAGTAGTACCCTCAGAGCTCCCAGGGACTAAACCACCAACCAAAGAGTACACATGGGGGGACTCAAGGTCCCAGCTGCATAGGTAGAGCAGAGTATGACCTACTTAGCCATCAATGGGAGGAGAGGACTGTGGTCCTGTGAAGGTTCTGTGACCCAGTGTACGGGAATGCCAGGGCCAGGAAGCAGGAGAGAGTGGGTTGGTAAGGGGAGGGGGGAGGGGGAGGGAGGGACAAGAGGTTTTTTTTTTTTTTTTTTTTTTTGGATGGGAAACTGGGAAAAGAGATATTATTTGAAATGTAAATAAAGGAAATATCTAATAAAAATAAATTAAAAAAATTTTTTTGAATCTACCTTCCTCAGAAATCCATCATAAATATCTAAGTATATCTACAAAAAAACTTGATAAGTTACCTTACTGGTAATTTATGGCCTGTGGTGCTTCCACGGGTCTTGGAGTAAAATCTCTTTCTGGAGGCCTTCCTCAATGGCAGATGTGAGCATAGTACCTAAGAATGAATATCAACCATTGTAAGACCTACATGAGTATGCCTGGACTTTTCAATGGTCTATCCACTGCTTTCAAAGCAGTGAGTCCAGTGTTAATAACACTTAGATTCAATTCATGATATTGGAAGACATTTTTTAAAGCTACTAAGGTATCTGTAGATTTCTTACTTATAAGAAGTGATATCTTTATTGAATTTTATTTTTTTCAGAATTTTGTTTGTTTTATTTTATTTTTTAAATATTTATTAATTTTGTGTATATGAGTACCCTGTCAGTTTCTTCAAACACATCAGAAGAGGCCATCAGTTGTGAACTACCTACCATGTGGTTATTGGAAACTGAACTCAGAACCTCTGGAAAAAGAGTCAGTGCTCTTAACTGCTCAGCCATCTCTCATGCTTATGTTTGTTTTATTAAGATAGAGTATATCACTGGGCAGTGGTAGTGCACACCTTTAATCCCAGCCCTTGGGAGATAGAAACAGGTGGATTTCTGAGCTCAAGGCCAACCTGGTCTACTGAGTGACTTCCAGGACAGTCAGGGCTACACGGACAAACCCTGTCTTGAAAAACCAAAAGAAAAAAAATTATATATACATAAATACATATATATGTATATACACACACACACACACACACACACACACACATATATATATATATATATATATATATATATATATATATATAGAGAGAGAGAGAGAGAGAGAGAGAGAGAGAATGAGACAAGACAAAGTTTCTGAAGGCCCAATGTTTACTTAGGAGTCTGAGTATATAAAGGGAAGGAACCCATCCCCCTAGATGCCAGGATTCCAACACCTCATGAGCATCTTGTTGCTAGTTAGGAACTCATCAGCCAGGCAGACTCAGTAAGTCAGCAGGTGGTGGCTCCTTGTAGGAAGCTGCAGATGCTGCAGGACAATAGATTTCTCCTGGGTGGGAAGGCCTAGCTGACTGTGGCTGAACAAGGTCTTTATCAGCCTGTATCAGGCTGGGGGAAGGGCACATATCTTGATGCAAATATCTATGAAATAACTATCCCATTAAGACTCAAACTGTTCAGTCACATATTCTATGCATTTTTACCAGCTGTGAGTACCATGATGGTGATTTGACTCTGTATGATATACATTATGTATCCTATATATTTTGGCAAGATTTAGTAAGATGTAGATTCAAATAATGATAGAGTTAAAGGCATGGCTTTAATCCTACAACATTTGTATTCCTTATCTCTAAGGAACAATAACATTTTTCTTCTTTTCATTAATTAATTTATTTATTCATTTTACATGCCAATCACAGCCATTCTTCTTCCTCTCCTCTAAATCCCACTCTCCCAGTTTTAGTAATCCACCCTCCAGTTTTCCCCAGAGACCAGACGCCTACCTCTCATATACCAACACACCCTGGCACTTCAAGTCTCTTCTTCTCCCACAGAGGCAGACAAGCAGCCCAGCCAGGGGCAAGAATTCAAGGAGGGAGCAATATTGTCCAAGTCAGAGACCACACCCATGCCAATTGTTTGAGTACCCACATGAAGATCAAGCTGCATACATTATGTGTAGGAGGCCTAGATCTAGTCCATGCATCATGCTCTTTGGTTGGTGGCCCAGTCCCATTTAGTTGACTCTGTGGGTCTTCTTGTGGTATTCTTGTCTCTTCAGACTCCCTCAATTATTCAGTCAACTCTTCCATGAGACATCCCTAGGTCCATTTGTTGTACGTCTCTGCATTTGTTCCCATAAGCTGCTTGACAATGTCTCTCAGGTGATAGTTATGCTAGGTTCCTGAATGAAAGCATAGCAGAGTATCATTAATAGTGTCAGAGGTTTGCTTTCTCTCTCATTGGCTGGAACTCAAGTTGGGACAGTCATTGGTTGAGAGTAATAACATTTTCAAGAATAATAGAAGCATTGCTTTCTATAAATATAGGATGTTAACTATGATAAAGTTTCTCTTTTAGTTTTGTCTTTACATTTCACATTCTTCTAGAATAAGTAATAAGATAGAAAGGCATGGACCAATATCTGTGGGAAACTGAACGGGGTGGGCCCTTCTAACACTGACTTCATGATTCTATAGTTTCTGGAGAATAAGAGGAAGGATAAAAGATCCAAAGGGATCTTGCAAAAGATCACGAATGGAACTGCAAAAAGATTGTTGGATAGATAAGATTAATTTGTACTCTTCTAGGGTGACCACATTGGCTTCCCAAGACCAGTGTTTGGTGGATCACAACAGCATGTTTTCCAGCTGCAAGAAATTGACCACTCTCTACCAGTCTCTGCAGGATCTGCACACATATACCATTCTCTCTCTCTCTCTCTCTCTCTCTCTCTCTCTCTCTCTCTCTCT
>JADRCD010124442.1:449-17402 GCA_019843815.1 Montemys delectorum
AGAAAGAAAGAAACACGTATCCCTAAACCAAATGGATCCCAAGAGCTGCATTTCAACTACCAATTCCCATGCATGTTAGCTTTGAGGATCAGTTTTAAGTGTGTATACATGAAAGATTCTGCTTCCACACAATCACACATTACCCAGTGTGTCTTTCCCAAGTCTTGCCAACACTGAACAGGTTGCATTATCACTTTAGAAGGGTAACTCTAGACAGCTTCTCCATTGTTATATGGGCAACAGGGAGGACTACCCAAGACATCCATCACTGTTCCTGAGGAGGATGAGCATAAAGTATGTAGAGAGCACAGAACACCAGAGTCCACAGAGCCTTTGTGAGGGCTTCAGACCCTGGTTTGGCATCATGCAGTATGAGAAGGAGGAGCTTCCTCTTAGAGACATCCCAGGCCTAATTTAGACTTAGAAATCTTTGAGATCTTGCACACATAGTATACTTGCCTTTTTGTCTCTAAAGAATTAGTGCTTTACTATTACTCTTTAAATAATACAAAATAGAGTATTTGATTTCTCGGTTCCAGATTCTTGGACTCCAAGGGCAAGCTCTATATCAGGCACCTACTACATAACAGCAAACAAGCTACATATAAATCTGCCCTGCTATTTATAACACAATAGAAGGTGATGTTTATCACGTGATGACAGCATGCACCTCACAGTGACGAAGACATCTGCTCACACAAAGTTTTCTCTTCAATTTTCCCCTCACACTAGCACTATGAATAATATACTGATCTAAGCTGTAAGCAATCAAAGCCAAAGCTAGCTAGTATACCTTAAACAGAAATATTAAGACTTTAATCATTTAATACTCACACACATATGTATATACATGTATACACACGTGCACACACACACACACACACACACACACGCACACACGCACGCACGCACACAAGTTTCTTTTTTTCTTTTTACAGTTTGAGTGACTTTTCCCCTCCCTCTCTCCTCCCAGACCCTCCCCTTCCCTTCCCTTCCTTCATTCCCTCAATCCATTCCTCCTCCATTTTTCTTCATAAAAGGGCAGCCTACCCCCCCCCCAGATATCAGTCAACATGGCATATCAAGTTGTAGTAAGACTAGACACCTCCCATCATACGAAGCTGACTGAAGCAACCCAGTACAAGGAAAGGGTCCCTAAAGGAGGCAAAAGAGTTAGAGTCAGCCTCCGTTCCCACTGTTAAGAGTACTCCAAGAAGACAAAGCTACACAGGTGTAATATATATGCACAGGGCCTAGGTTAGTCCTGTGCAGGCTCCCTGGTTGTTGGTTCAGTATTTGTGAGCCCCTATAAGGCCAGGTTGGTTGATTCTAGGAGTTTTCTAGTAGTGTCCTTGACTCCTCTGGCTCTTACAATCCTTCCTCCTTCATTGGCAGGACTCCCCAAGATCTGCCTCATGTTTGGCTGTGTGTCTTTGTATCTGCTCCCATCAGAAGCCTCTCTGATGATAACTGGGCTAGACACCAATCTGAGTACAGCAGTTTTCTACTTTTTTTTTTTGGTATGGAAGTGATACACATTTGGGGGGGGGGAGACCTTGAGTTTTGGGTATTTCAAGGGCTAGCAAATCCTAGCATAGTTCTTTCAGTCATGAGATTTGTGGAGTTTTTGAATGAGAATGGCCCCTATAGGTTCACACATTTAAGTGTGTCCCTAATTGGTTAAATTGTTTTGGAAAGGATTAGAAGGTGTGGCCTTGTTGGAGGAGGTGTGTCATGAGATGTAAAAAGACCATACCAAGCCCAGTTTCCCCGACTGGTCTCTGCCTCCAACCTATGGACCAAGATGTAAGCTGTTAGCCACTGCTTCACTACAGTGTCTGCCAGGCTTCTGACACATTCCCTGTCACATATTCCACACCATAGATGATCACCCTGTGAAACTGTAAGCAAGCCCCCAATTAAATACTTTCTTTCCTAAGTCGTCTTGACCATGGAGTCTCTTCCAGCAAAAGAAAAGAAGCTAAGACAAGATTCAACAGCAATTCTGCTACTGTGAGCTACGTTACCAAGTTGAGAGGTGTGGTGCAATAGGCATGTGGAAAGCATTTATATCTGCACCTTCAGTTGCTTTCTTAGACATGACCCCACTCTAAGTTGCCTCTGCCCATCTGGGTAGACATGAGAACGAAGGTTGAGGGGAACTGATGGATGTGACCCCAGGGAACAACCACCAACAGGCACCAGAATGAAAAATCATTGTTTTCACCTTTCTGCTATCCTCTTGGGAATAAAAGCTCAAACACCCATCTTGAGAAAGACGTCCACCCTTCAGCCAGATAAAGGTCAAGCATCTTGGTGATAGTTTCACACGGTAAAGAAGTAAATCCCTAACTATTAACCTGCTGCCACCAAATAAAAAAAAAAAAAAAAGCAGAAATAAATGTTGGATGGCCAAGAAATGCCCATCACATTGACATAGAAGAGTGAGTGTTCACCAAAAACCAGAAGAGCTGAGAAGCTAGCCTATCAAAAGCCCACAGCCAAAGAAGGCCAAAGCAAACTCAAGCTTCCAACTTGAGTCCCTCTTCTTCTTGTCTACTCTACAAATCCAACTCCCTGCCTGCTATAAAAAAAATCCATCTCCATGGCCTTATGAAATAAAAATAAATAGAAGCTCTATATATTTCTGAAGGCATTTTCTCTAAGTTTATGAACTCCTAGAGGAGAACTGGCTCTGTACAAGCTAGTTCACTGTAACTTTTCCAGCACAAATCAAGATCCAAAAAGATCTCTGCCAAAAGCTTATCTCCTACTGTCAGTTCTAAAAGTTCTAATCAAATGATGAGATGTTTTCTTGACTGAAATCACCAAGAAGACAGCCCTTCTAGCTTCTTGGTATATGTGGTCAATCTTGTCTCTATCATTCAGGCAAAAAATAGGAGTCCTTCCAGGTATACTATTTAAACTTAAATCTTTATAACGTATTTGTAATGTAAAATAGAAGTGCTTTGACAACATTAACAAATAATCTTATATCCAACTTCAGTCTCCATCTTTTAACTCTGTAGTGATGTCATAGAGTGTACATTTGTAAACTGTAAATCCAACTGCCTTTCGGGGCTCAGCGTTAATCCACCCCTTTATGTGAAACAATGCTACCGTTTCCCATTAAAGCCTCCTTGAATAAAAAGCTATTTTTATAGACCCAGAAATCCACTTTTTTCTAAATCTCATTTCTTTTTATCTTGACCACCACCACTGCACTCTTCCTTTGTGCAAAAGAATAAATCCTCTCTGAGCCCACAGATTCAAGTGCCACAGCCACTGTGATCCCCAGCACTGACAACCAGCTGATAAACCAGCAAGAAAGCTTCTCTCACCTTTCACCTTCCAATAACCACAGGACTGGAAGCACAAGGCTCCTTGTTGACAAATGATGGGAAAATCAGGCCTCAGCATCCCTCCAATTTGGAGGCTGACTTTATACCGTGGTGCATATAAAACGACACAGTTTGGCCAGGAATGAATCAAACTTAAAACATGAACTTCTCGTTTGCACTCATTTTGAACTGCTTCCAACTTCTACCTTTCTGATTTTCATGTATTTTTATTTGTGACCTTTTAACTCTTTTAAATACTGACTACAAGTTTCCCTCTGAACTCTCCCATTGTGATTAACTTCTCTCCCAATCATGGGCTGAATTTTGGTGTGTGACACACAAATTTTTAAAATATTCCTAAAACCTTAAAATTATTTGATAAATACAAGGAAGTCTATAGGCACAAGCCATTGATCCCCAGCAATCAGAGCCCACATGAGTCCAAACACATCCCAGACTCTACCTTCTCACTTATTCCTGTGTTCCTATCTTCCAATCGCCTGCCATCAGCTCCTTTAGTGTCACCGAAAGATACATTGCATTACACTCACCCTCTCCCCGTCCTCATATTAATGACTCTCTAAGCTCCATGGGTCCCTCTCAAACCTGCCCTCTTGTCTTTAGCCATGTCACTCTGCCTAATACAAAACTGCTCGTCTCATGCATGAACTGTGTTAATGTGTTACAATCCTGATTCTGTCTCCTTTAGTTTGGCACTGTCCATGGCTATCTTCCGAGACATAGCAACCATGTCTACTTTCAGTCTGTTGTCCCATATATATTGAGGGCAGCCATGGCAAAGTGATGTAGCAAAACTGGGAGGAAATAAGAAGAACCTCTGAATATATGTCTCCTAGCCTACCGTAGCCTAGCCTAGCCTACTCTACTCTATCCTAGTCTACACTATCCTGCCTTACTCTACTCTATTCTACCCTGCCCTACTCTACCCCAACCTATCCAACCTTATCCAACTCTCCCCTACCCTACCCTACTCTACTCTACTCTACTCTACCCTACTCTACTCTACTCTACTCTACTCTACTCTACTCTACCCTACTCTAACCTACCCTGCTCTACTCTCTCGTACTCTACTGTACCCTACTCTGCTCTGACCTACTCTACCCTACCCTACTCTAACCTACTCTACCCTACTCTAACCTACTCTACCCTACTCTGACCTACTCTACCCTACGCTACTCCACTCTTACCCACTCTATCCTACTCCATTCTGTTGCACATAATTCTATTTCACTCTACCCTACCCTACTTTACCCTAGTCTATCTCAGTTTCCTCTATCCCATACTACTTACTCTATTCAGCTCTGGCCAACTTACTGCTATGATCTCCCATCAGCTGAATCCATATGAATGGATCTGGAGCAATTTTCAGTTCCCTCTTTATTTTCTACACCTGTTCACCCTGCCTGGCCCAATTAAAAGCTATCTTTTGTGGTAGAGGGAACTATTTTGATTTTTTCCATTCATATATATCACAATATTTCATTTCAATTTGTTTAGTTACTTAGATTCTCTGAGGCTAGAACACTATAGTGTTTCATATGTCACAGGTCTTTAGCAGATTGTTGTCCTTGTGCATATTCATATCAACGTGGATGGGTATATTGTGTGTGCATGTGTGTGTGTGTCTGTGTGTGTGTGTGTCTGTGTGTGTGTCTGTGTGTGTGTGTGTCTGTGTGTGTGTGTGTGTGTGTGTGTGAGCAGATGCACTGTGTGCCAAGCAGAGGTTCCTACATCATTTTGCATGAAGAAACATAAAAATCAAAATTAATGCTCCTAACTGAAATCCACAGATACTGCCTGATGTCAGCTACAACCCTGTGTCCAAAGCACCTCTCCCACAAGCCAGTCGAAGGGTTTTATTCTCTTACTTCTACTTTCCTGTATTTACAATGTTTTAAAGAACCACATTTAGACTTTTCTAATCAATTTATTCTGATAGCCACCTCAGTGTATTGCTGACGAAGACTCAACCAAGTAGAGTTTTCATGTTGCCATTGAGCTTGTTAGGATCAGCTTATACTGCATGGCTTCTGAAGCACATCTTTTCTTAATTCTAGACTAATAACAGAAAATAAGCATTTAAACCAGGCCTTGATCCTGTCCCTTAATTTAATCTTACCCAACCCAAGAGAAAGGCAGTTTGCTAACTGGATCTCTCTAGATGTTCTGTCTCATATAATGGAGAAAAATAATTGAAAGGACACTTATGAAAACAACAGAGCAGAGGCAGGACCACTGGAAGGCTGATGCTTAGCTTTACTGCCATAAAACTTTCCCCCCCCCCCCCCCCCGTCACTGCTCCATCAACAGAGTTCTAGAGTAATAGTTAACTATACTGAAAGAGCTACAAACTCTTGACTCTACTTAAATTCTTCAGGAAACCATGTGGTCAAAAGCCAGGACTGGGGCAGCAGCTAAGGGCACAGCCTCGTTCCTTATGAGGCTAACAAAAATAAACTCACACTGTAGGTTGATTTAGTCCAATGTCCGTCCCAATATCTCTGAAACTCTACCTAAAAACACTGCTCATGTGCCAAGTCACAGTTTCTTCAACGCAGCATTCCTTTGTGATAAAAGCCCTAAAGAATCTGAGAAGAACATGTCTCAATATAACATAGGCTACACATAACAAACCAATAGCAACAAAGACTCACTGGCAAGCCCGAGACCATTTTCCATAAAACCAGGCACAAGACAAAAGAGGAGCACACTCTATGGAGTGCTGGCCCAAAAGAATGTTTGAAGTTTTAACTAGAACAACAAAAGAAATAAATTCAAAGGATACAAATAGAAAAAAAAAAAGCCCAACTATTTCTATTTGCAGACAGCATGATTCCATCCTTAAGAGCCCCCAGCCTCTGCCAGAAACCCCAGACTTGGTTGAAAATTTTTAATAAAATAGCACAAAGTCAGGAAATTTTTCCATGAACACCTGGAAGCTTACTCTCTACTGGTTAGTTTTCATAATGCTGGAAGGTGCTATGAAGGTTGTTTGGTAGGTAGGTGTGTGTGTGTGTGTGTGTGTGTGTGTGTGTGTGTTCTGTGTGTTCTGTGTGTCTGTGTGTCTGTGTGTGTGCAGACAGTCATCAACAGTCTTACCCAGGCATAAACCCTCGAAACTTCAATAATGACTAGTTTGACCAGATACATCCATGGGGACAGGAGTGACCTAAATGGAATAGTTGTCCATCAACTTTTTGATTTGAATTAAGCCCTCTGCAAATGTTGAAACCTCTCAAACACATATCTGATACTGTAAATCTGCCCTTCTGAAATGGTTGGAGAGGTCACAGGCCCCATAAAGGAACCTACTACCATTATTCTATTAAATAGACATTGTATTTAAATGCCCTCTAAATTCATAACACTTGTATCAGTGGTTCTCAACTTTCCTAATGCTGTGACCCTTTAATAGTTTCGCACGTTGTAGGGATTCCCAACCATAAAATTATTTTTGTTGCTACTTAATAACTGTAATGCTGCTACTGTAACAAATCATAATATAACATCTGGTCAAAGTGCAGAGAGTGTCGGTGGAGTGACCAGCCACAAATTTGGGAGTTGATCAGCCACAAATGGGACATCTGTAGCACACCACCACACCAACTCCCAGAGACCATTAGGAAAGAGGGGGCACAAAGACTGTAAGGCCCAGAGATCAGAGAAGCCCCGAGCAGCACAGGTCTCCTAGATATAGAAGGACTACCATAGAGGACCCAGGAACTCACAGCAGCCATGGTTATCAACACAAGATCAAGGCAGCCAGTGTTCTAGCATTGAGTGTGAAGGGCTCCCACCCCTAATTGAGGATCTATGGGCACTGTGTGGCTTATATGGGGGAGGAATAAACAAACTATGATCAGTTCCACACATGGAAGAATACAGATAATATAAATTGTAGTTGGTTGGTTATTTAAAACATGAGAGGTGACATAAAATGGGGGAGTAGGGAGGTAGGATAGGTCTGGAAGGAGTTGGGGGTGAAAATGGTGAACACACATTATATAAAACTCTAAAAGAATTAAATTTTAAATGGGGAGACCTAGTAATAAACCTAGCCAAGAAGGTGAAAGCTTTAAGACACCCAAGAAATAACCTGGAAGATAAAAAGACCCTGTACTTATGGTTTGAGAGAACCAACATGGTAGGAATGGATGCACCACAAAATCAGCCTACAAATTCAAGGCAATCCCCATCAAAATCCCAGTGACCATCACAGAGAACACCTCTGAATCCATATAGAAGAACAACCCCCCCAAACCATCCAAAGCAATCTTCAGAAGAAAGAGCAAAGCTGGAAGCATCCCAATACCTGATCTCAAATTGTACAGAGCCCTAGTGACAAAAATTCAATGGCACTGGCACAGGCACAGATGGCATGCTGATGAAATAGACAGAGGGCCCAGGAGTAAGCCCTCACAGTGACAGGCACCTGATGGTTACAGTGAAGTCACAAACACATTCTGCAGAAAATATGGCATCTTCAATACATGGTGCTGGAGAAACTGGGCAGCTGCCTGTAGAAGACTGAAACTAGATCTCACTTCTCACCTCCCATTAAAAATGGATCCATTCATGGCTGGAGAGATGGCTCAGCAGTTAAGAGCACTGACTGCTCTTCCAGAGGTCCTGAGTCCAATTCCCAGCAACCACATGGTGACTCACAACCATCTGTAATGGGATCTGATGTCCTCTTCTGGCGTGTCCAAAGAGAGCAATATATACATAAAATAAATAAATCTTTTTTAAAAATCTATTCAAATGGATCCAATACCTCAATGGGAATCTGAAAAGTGCTAGAGGAAAATGAAGACAAAGCCCATGCAGACGTACGTAGACTTCCTGAACAGGACTGTAGATGCTCGGGAAACAGGGCTAAGAATGCATAAAAGGACATCATAGACTTGCAAAGCTCCTGAGCTGTGCAGTTCAAGTGAAGAGGCGGCCTGTAGAATGGGAAGATGGGAAAACCTTTGCCAACTAGATATTGAATAGAGGAGTAGTAATATCTAGAACTCAAAAAAACAAAACAGCAAAGAAACAACAAAACCAAAAATAACAATAACAAAACAAACAAGCAAAGCAAACAGCAGCAACAATAACAACAACAACAACAAAACGGACTAAGGAGCCAAATGGAGTTTGGAAAACAAAAAACACAGATGATTGCTTTTTGTTTTTAAGTGCACAGCATCCTTTGTTATTAGAAAAATGAAAGGAAATGACCCTGAGATTCCAACTCACACCAGTAATGGCTTTCGTTAAGAAAACAAGTGACAACTGATGATAGATAGCTTGGATGTGGCAGAAAGGGAAGCCTTATGAACGGTTGGTAGGAATCTACACGGCCACAGTCATTGTTGAGAGCACTCTGTTAGTAAAAAAACAAAACAAGATGGAGCCACTGCATGACCCATGTGCCTAAAGAACTCTATAGCCTACAACAGAAATACCGGCACGTCGTCCTGGTTGGTTTGCTTCTCTGTTGCTATGATAAAACACTGGCCAAAAGAAGCTTGGGGAGGAAAGGGTTGATTTAGCTGATAGGTTACAATATGCATCATGAAGGGCAGCCAAGCCAGGAATCCTAAGGCAGGAACTAAAGCAGAGACCACAGAGAGTACTGCTTGCTGGCTTGCTCCCAACAATAGCAACATGGCATAGGCAGACTGCTCTCTCACACTGCCCAGCATCATTTGGCTGTCACCACGCACAGTGTGTGGGATGAGCACTCCCACATTTATTAATGATCAAAAAGAGGCCCCACAGGCCAAGCTGATGGAAGCAAGCCTCAACTGAGGTTCCTTCTTTCTAAGGTGACTCTAGTTTGTGTCAAGTTGTCAAAAGCTAGCCAGCACACACATCCATGTTTAGTGCGGCTCTAATCATGATAGCAAAGAAATGGAACCATCCCAGTGCCCATCAGACAAGGAGTGGATAAACAAAGTATGCTACATGAGCCCAGTGGAATTGTAGTCAGCCAAAAAAAAAAAAAGTAAAACTTGCAAGAAAAATGGGTAGAATTGGAAACTATTATATTAAGTGAAGTAACTCAGGATCTAAAAGTCAAACACCATGTGTTTTCTCTCATATGTGGATACTAAGTTCTAAGTTTTAAATATGTACACTTATGTGAAGTGAGTTATATAAAGCTCAGGAAAATGGAAAGGGGGAAATGGTGGGGACATGTTGCCCTGCTAATTGAGGTTGAAGTTTACCATTGTCTGGATTCTGGAGCTCACTGCTACACGGAGGACTCCCTTTATTGGCAGGGCTTCTCCTTCTCTGACCTTGTCTGGGGAGTTCAACAACCCCCACACCTCTACCTGCAGAATGTCACGTAGCCGTAGTTAGATTACAAGTTCAATTTCCTTTCTCCTGCTAAGAACCTGTTCAGCTCAGCCCTGAGATTCCTGAAGTGTTTCTCCGTGGTAATGAGGTCTCTGGTAGCCTAAGCATTCAGCCAATCACCTTTGCCCATCCTGGATGTTTCTACCCCTCATCCTCCAAAACTACATAAGCCTTGACGCACCCCAAGTAAAGTTGATCTGTGTCCCTGCAGTTGGTCCTGGTATGTCTTCTTTACCATGTGTACTCATGGGGCTTCCAAACTCCCTGCTCCCTTTGTCCTCATGGGCCAATATCGGCCATCAATTCCTGATGGCAGCAGGGAGGATGATAGGGGGTAAAAGTCATTAAGTGATGGGGGAAATGACACATATGCTATGGAGCCAGGAAGAGGAGAACTGGGAATGGAAAGGTTTAAGCATGAAGGAAGGCAAGGAGATAAGAAAGAAAAAGGGGTTGGGAGAGGGTCAACCAGGTAACAACTTAGGGGAAAGCTGTAGGCAATCTGATGCTTGATAAGCTAATCAAAATATATATTTTTTAAAAAGCATTTGAACGGAGATTCCATGCATGAGTGGGAAAAGCTATTCTCAGAAGCCAAAGATTATTAAATGAAAATCACAGTGCCAGGAGTAGGCTATCTCGCCATTAGTTCTTGGTTAGTGAAGCTGCCGAGGCTTCAGAAATAATACATCCAATTGTCACTGCTACTGGTTTTCTAGTAGCATAAAACAGTTAGATCTTGGGGCTGGCAAGATGGCTCAGCGGGTAAGAGCACTGACTGCTCTTCCTGAGTTCAGATCCCAGCAGCCACATGGTGGCTTACAACCACCCGTAATGAGATCTGACGCCCTCTTCTGGTGTGTCTGAAGACAGCTACAGTGAATTACGATGAATTAGAGCGAGCAGGGCCAGAGCAAGCGGGCTGGCAGAGGTCCTGAGTTCAATTCCCAGCAGCCACACACACGATGGCTCACGGCCATCTGTACAGCTACAGTGTACTCATACACATAAAAAGAGTTAGACTTTGTCGTCTTCTGGCTAATGTAGATAGTTTCCAGAAGGTACTGTGCAGGCTGTGTTGAGAGCAATCTTACTCATCTCTGGATTCCTATGCAACACTACTAACCATACCATCTAGGTAAGATGAGCCCACTGGTATATAGGCCAGACTGGGGGTCCCATCGCAGCTGGTTTTCTACATGTACATGATGGAACTATCTAACTGCATTTAAACAACTATGCTGAAGCCCATAGAATAAGGTTGCTACCAGTTATGGTCAGAGAAATTCTTTTGGCAGTGCTCAGCTGTGATTCCAGAGGCTCATATGTGATCAAAGCATTCAGGATATATGACTAGTGAATGCTCAGTCATAAGTAGAACATCTGTCCCACCACCTTCCAAGGCTCAGAGAATACAGTAAAAGAACGGGTAGAAAAAACTTAAGTGCAAGAAGAAGGTGAGGGGGAGGTGGAGAACCCCGACTTCTGGATATGACATGACTGCCACACTCTCAGACTCAAAAGCTGTTAATTACCCCACATGGTTAGGCCTGTCAACATCTTGTGATGGAAGGTGTGAGTGCTCATGGGGCCCTGCCCCTCCCTGAGGATTTATAACCAGACAACAGCTTGTCAGGGAGGAAGAAAAATTTTCTTCACTGGTGTAGCCATTGGTAGTTACTCATGTTCCTGGGAACAAGCTGTCATCCATGATCCTGTAAGCAACTCTAATGAAATTCATTGGGTTGCATGTGTATACACACGCACACATGCATGCACACACAGAGAGAGACAGAGAGAGAGAGAGAGACAGAGATGCTGGGGACAGCATACAGTGACAGGGACTTCCTGCAGTAGGCCAAGATGGAAACATCTCAGTAGCCCATGGCAACTCTTTGTAAAAAAACGGTTGTTCCCATTTCTCCTAACCTTAGCCGTGGACAACAGCTGTATAGATTTCATTGTGTGCGACTGTTTTTCAGTTGGCCTTGGTGTGCATAATTATTCTATTTTATCTGACTTTCTTACTTCTTTCTCCTTCTGCTCTGGTGAATTCTGTGAAACTAGATGTTCCTTGATGTAATAATTCTTAAACAATTAAAAACTGAGGCATGGGTCACAGCACAGCACAGTCCTAATGGCCCAGGGGCATGCTGTGTGTTCTCATCTTGGAAACAATGTAATAACTGCACAACGGTAGTTCCAGATTAATGCTTGACTTGCAAAAAAAGTTTGAAGAAGTTATTAGAAATGAAATAGAGCCAACATGGGGACCCGAAGAAAGGAAAAAAATTATTGACGTTATGAAATAGGTTGCATTTGAGAGTGGTTCATGGATAAGCAAGAATAGAATATGTAAAATCTTATATTAGTAAAACTAAGTAAAACACTGGGGAGTCTTAGGAGAGTCATTGTGAGCAATGTGCAGAAGCAGAAAGCTAGCGGAACTACTGAGTTAAGGGTTAACTTGATTCTTTCTGGCCACTATCTGGCAACTTTGCCCAAGTCATTTATCATTAGAGCTTCCCAAGAAAATGCAAGTAGCTGGCCTTGGACCTCTGAGCTCTGCAGTATAAGTTAAAGTTTAAATAATGGTAAGTGTGCAATTATTATTATTTTGGCTATAGGCCTGGGAATAGGGAAGCTTGAAGCTTTGGAGAACAAAGTTTCATGGGACATGGTTATTCTTTTGAATTTGATTTGGTGATGATTATACAACGTCTTTTTTATCTGCTTTTGGAGTATTAATAAAAGACTGGGGCAAGAAAAAGGTGAGACAGCATGTAGAGTGTGAATGCAGAGAGCGGGTAGTGAGCAAGTAGAGACTGAATGTGGAGAGGGAGTAGTGAACGGGTAGAGAGTGAGGAGCAAGTGAGGTGAATGTGGAGAGCAAATGAAGAGCGAGAGAGTAAGCACGAGAAGAGCATGTGAGGAGTGAGTGAAGAGAGCATGTGAGGCGTGAGTGAAGAGAGCATGTGGGGAGTGAGTGAAGAGAGCATGTGAGGAGTGAGTGAAGAGAGCATGTGAGGCGTGAGTGAAGAGAGCATGTGAGGAGTGAGTGAAGAGAGCATGTGAGGAGTGAGTGAAGAGAGCATGTGAGGAGTGAGTGAAGAGAGCATGTGAGGAGTGAGTGAAGAGAGCATGTGAGGAGTGAGTGAAGAGAGAATGTGAGGAGTGAGTGAAGAGAGCATGTGAGGTGTGTATGGAAAGTGTGTGTGTGAGTGAAAGGAGAGTGCATGAGGTGTGTGTGTGAGATGTGTGTGAAGAGTGTGTGTGAGAGTGAAAGGGGAATGCACAGAGGTGTGTATGAGTGTGAGACTTCAAGAAAGGTGCATGGGAGAAAAGCAGAGTGCACAGGAGAATGCAGAGTGTGTGCAGCCCCAGTCTGCAAGGGAATGAGCGAGCAAGGAAGGGAGCTGAGAAAGAGAGAGAAGAGAGAGAAACTTCAAGCCTTGAAAACTTGCCTGTCAGCTTGTACCCAAAAAGGAGTCTGTGCAAATTTATTATGGGCCTTCCAGATAGCCCTGCTTCCAGCTGAGAACTCCGATCCTGTGTCGAGGCTGGACCCTGGCACAGAGAGAGGCAGAGGCAGACAGAGACACAGAGACAAAAAGACAGAGAAAGAGACAGTTAAGTAGACGGAAGCCTCGTTGTGAAGAGAAAGGGAAATAGCAGGAGTTAAGGGCCAGAGAAGTGACAGGTGGGTGTGGGAAAAACCTACTATTTACATATAGTTTGAGTGAAAAGGAAATTTAAAAAGAAAAGGGTATAAGTATATTGTAGTGTTATCTAAAAGTGAGAATTATAATTAAATGTAAAATAGTCAATGTAAAAAAAATTGCAAAATAAGTCAAAATAACTGAAACCACTGAAAATATCAAAGAGATGTGCCTAAAGACAATGGAAGTTACTTTATACGCAAAGTTAAAAAAAAAAAGACAGTGAATTGAATTCAAAATATGAATGTAACTGAAAAATTAATACACCATGAAAACTGTACAAAATAGTTTTCTTTTACTTTTTAATTGGGGAAAATCTGCTACCTTCCATGTGCATTCCCTGTGCCTATCACTAGACTACAGCCTCTGCACAGCAGAGCAACCCAGGTGCCTTTCCCCCCTCTTCCCACTGGATGGGATCCTTCTCCTGAAGTCGTAAATCTGTGTATGTGAGCTTGGACTAGTCTTACAAATCACAGACTAGTCCATTGGGACTGAAGCCGGAATTCTTCAACAGGCTTTCCTCATTGATGACTCTGAGCACATTAATTATGTCTAAACAGAACAAGAGGAGCATGAATCTGAACTGAAAAATTAAACAGCTCACAGTCCCACCGGCCGAAAACATGCTGCGAAGCGCCTGTGTCTGCATTAGTTGTCTGAGCCTGTATTATTCAGGGTTTCTATTCCTGCATAAACATCATGACCAAGAAGCAAGTTGGGGAGGAAAGGGTTTATTTAGCTTACTTCCACATGGCTGTTGATCACCAGAGGAAGTCAGGACTGGAACTCAAGCAGGTCAGGAAGCAAGAGCTGACACAGAGGCCATGGAGGGATGTTCCTTACTGGCTTGCCTCTCCTGGCTTGCTCAGCCTGCTCTCTTATAGAACCCAAGACTTCCAGCCCAGAGATGGCACCACCCACAAGGAGCCCTACCCTCTTGATCACTAACTGAGAAAATGCCCCACAGCTGGATCTCATGGAGGCACTTCCCCAACTGAAGCTCACTTCTCTGTGATAACTGCAGCCTGTGCAAGTTGACACACAAAACCAGCCAGTACAGAGCCCCTCCTGGTTATTCATGAGTTGGAGGTTCTCCTGAGTCTGTGAGAAAGGGCCGAAAGCCATCATCTAGCCCACCTTCCAGAAGCTCCCTCAGTTTTCAGGATGCTGGTCTCCCTTCTCCAGTCAGTTTCTTTCATAACAGTGCCTACACCTGCAGTGTCCTTGAGGTAAGTTCAAACACTTTCACTTCATGATGAGACATCCTGACAATCCTAGTTCCTCACACATCTGCTAAGTTGTGATCATAGTGGCCCCTGGAAAGAAAAGTCCCCTGTTGCTAAGTAGGAAGTATTTAGACAGAGCAGAGTGCCAGTGGAGAGGCCAGTTCACAAGTAAACTGCAAAGGCTGACAGTGCTCAGCAATTAACATGCTTGCTGTGCTAGCGTGGAGGTCTGAGGGTGGGTCTCCAGCACCCACATAAAAGCCAGGCATGGCCGCACACATCTGTGACCCTGTGCCTGGAAGGAACGTAGGAGGATGGCAGGGCTCACTAGCTAGTGTCGCCGAAACTGCAAGCTTCAGGTTGAATGCGTCAAAAGTTAAGGTGTTCAACTACCTGCACACGCATGACAACACGTATTGGTAGAGGGTGCAGGGTGTAGAATGCAGGGAGGCTGAGGAAGCTCCAGCCAGGGTAGGGGATGAATGACACCTGGGCAAGATCCCCAGAACTCACATAAAAAAATGGTTTTGTTTGTGGTTCCTGTGCTGGGAAGACAGAGATGCGTGGTTCCTGGCGCCATAAGCAGCCAGCTTAACCTACCCAATGGGTTCCGGGCCATTCGAGTTGCTGTCTCCAAAAGCAAGCACTATGTTCATCTAAAGACTGACACTAAAGCTTGTCCTCTGACCCCTACATGCACATATGCAGGGGTGTGCATGAATGTACATACACGCACACGCACACACACACACACACACACACACGCACACATACACACACATTTTCAAAAAAGTCATTTGTGGAAATTGAGCAAAGGGAGTAGGAAGGAAAGGCTGAAACTCTGCTCATACAAGAGAGGCAAAGAGCTAGGGAAGGGGCTCCTAGATATTTAGATCTTTTCCAAAGATCAAAAAGTTTCAAAACTTCTTACAAAAAGGATGGTGGTGTGCCAAGATGTGAATTTTATTTCATATCTTTTTCATTTTATTTATGTATAATTGAAATATTTTTGGGTTTCAAGATAGGGTTTCTTCATGTGTGTAGCTTTAGCTGTTCTAGAACTAGCTCTGTAATTCAAGAACTAGGTCCTGTAGACCAGGTTAGCCTCAGACTCAGACTCAGAGATTCACCTCTGCCTCTGCCTCCTAAGTGCTAGGATTAAAGGCGTGGGCCACCACTGCCAAGCTTGCTTGTTTCCTTCCTTCCTTCCTTCTTTCCTTCCTTCTTTCCTTCCTTCCTTCCTTCCTTCCTTCCTTCTTTCCTTTCATTTCTTTATTCTTCTCATATATCACACCCTGACCTCACTTTCTCCCCACTCCCCACACTCCCACTTTTCCTCCCAGTCTCTCTCCATGATCCTCGCCTCCTCAGTTTCCCTTCAGAAAAGCCCAGGGCACCCTGGGATAACAACCAAGCATGGCATCACAGGTCATAATAAGACGAGTCACACACCCTTGTGTCAAGGCTGGACAAGGCAACCCGCAGGAGGAAAAGGGTCCCAAAGCCAACAAAAAAGTCAGAGACAGCTCCTTCTCCCACTGTTAGGAGTCCCACGAGAACACCAAAGTACACAACCATAACATATATAGAAAGTGCCTATTATACATAAGGCTGCTATGAACATGGTGGAGCATGTGTCCTTATTACATGTTGGAGCATCTTCTGGGTATACGCCCAGGAGTGGTAGAGCTGGGTCCTCAGGTAGAACTATGTCCAATTTCCGGAGGAACCGCCACACTGATTTCCAGAGTGGTTGTACCAGCTTGCAGTCCCACCAGCAGTGAAGGAGTGTTCCTCTTTCTCCACAACCTCTCCAGCATCTGCTGTCACCTGAATCTTTTATCCTAGCCAATCTGACTGGTGTGAGGTGGAATCTCAGGGTTGTTTTGATTTGAGTACAGGGTCCCCAATGAAGGAGTTAGAGAAAGGACCCAAGGAGCTGAAGGGTTTGCAGCCCCTTAGGACGAACAACAATATGAACTAACCAGTACCCTCAGAGTTCCCAGGGACTCAACCACCAACTAAGGGCTATACATGGTGGGACTGATTGTTCTGGCAGCATGTGTATAGTACAGGATTGCAAATTCGATCATCAATGGGAGGAGAGGCCCTTGGCCCTGTGAAGGTTCTATGCCCCAGTGTAGGGGAATGCCAGGGCCAATAAGTGGGAGAGGGTGGGGTGGCAAGCAGGGGGAGGGAGGAGGCAACAGGGGTTTGTTCTTGTTTTTTGTTTTTGGGTTTTTTTTTTTTTTTTTGGAGGTGAAACTGGGAAAGGAGAAATCATATGACATG
>JADRCD010124448.1:625-12185 GCA_019843815.1 Montemys delectorum
TCCCTTTCATATTCTCTAATTCACTCTATACTTTAAAATCATATTGATATTTCAAATTCCGTTTAAACATTGTCTATTCTTTAAACCTGGTATCTCTCATAGAGCTTTTGATAGTGGATAGTGGATCCTGTCTTATTTCTTTGTAAGCTTCTTGAATTCCTTCACTAGAATAAAATAATGTATAGCTGCATAGATAAAAATTTAGATGGATGAATAGATTGGCTGACAGAAGAATGGGAAACTGGTTAGAGGGATGGCCAGATGAGCTAGAGCCATAGAAAGGTACAAAGATAGTATAAAATCACAGTCAAATAGTTAGGCTGTAAACCATCCTGGGTATGGATTTCAGCTGTGCCATTCACTCACTACCTGATGTTGATTAAATTATTCAGCCACTCAAGTCCAGAGTCCTCATCTGTATAATGGAGCTGACAATATAATCTTCTGGATATATAGTCAGGATTAAATGAATTGATTCAATATTTTATTTTGATAGTGAATGAAAATTAAAACCTATATTTGGATTTTTGTAAGCCACCATTCTGGAACAATATAGGAATTCATCCCTGTCTGTGGGGTTTTCAGGCACAGTCGTCAGGCTGAGTCCTGTGAAGCAGTAACTGTTCTCATGAGAGCTCTGTTTTGTGTGAAGATTAAGTGTAATCAGAGGGGTTTTTTAATGTGAACAAATGGCAACTTGTTAAGTTAAGCTCATACAAGACAAAAAGAGTACCAAAAGTAATTAAATTTCCCACCATTACTCTCTTCACTTTTCTCCTAAACATCCTCACATATACTAGGAATATGTCTGTGAAAATTAGCAACTCCTTTGCTCCCAAAAACTACTACAATTGGTTTACATGAAACAAGTATTCATAATTAATCTTGTTCTACCTTAAATGCAACTTTCTTTTTTCATTACATATTTTCTTTATTTACATTTCAAATGATTTCTCCTTTCCTGGTTACCCCTCCAAAAAAATATCAAAAACAAAAACCAAAACAAAAAACTAACCCTATTTCCTCCTCCCTCCCCCTGCTCACCACCCCACCCTCTCACACTTCCTGGCCCTGGCATTCCCCTACACTGGGGCATAGAACCTTCACAGAACCAAGGGCCTCTCTTCCCATTGATGACCAACTAGGCCACCTGCTATACATATACTGCTGGAGCCATTAGTCCCACCATGTATAGTCCTTGGTTGATGGTTGAGTCCCTGGGAGCTCTGAGGGTACTAGTTAGTTCATATTGTTGTTCCTCCTAAGGGACAGCAAACCTGGGAATCCTTCCCATATTCAGTCATCAAACCCAGACACTATTGTGGTTGTCAGCAAATGTGGGCTGACAGGAGCCTGATATAGCTGTCTCCTGAGAGGCTCTGACAGTACCCCAGTAATACAGAAATAGAGGCTCACAGCCATCCATTGGACTGAGTACAGAGTCCCCAATGAAGAAGCTAGAGAAAGGACCCAAGGAGCTGAAGGGTTTGCAGCCCCTTAGGATGAACAATAATATGAACTAACTTAAATGCAACTTTCTAACATCATAGATAGAGGTGCTCTCAGTGGAGCTTGTGTAGAGACATCTGGGAGAGGTGCTGTTTTCCAGAGCACTATCACAGGTCAGTGTTTGGAAGAGCAAGGGTCTATATCAGGATGTAATAATGACTTCTGCGGTCTTTTCATATTCTGGAAAACTGGTCAGCGAGTGGGTACACAAATGTTCTCTGAAATTACCACCTGCTTACATCTGTACAAGGAAAAATGTTGCTAAGTGATGAAACCAGGATATCTGGGCTCTGATGAGCTATTGGGAAGGGATGGCTTATTTTGATTTCCCCCAAACCAGAGACTAGGGCACTGGATCTCAGAGTTAGTGAAAAAGCATGACTAAGGTGGGGGGAATAGAGCAGGGAAGGAGGAAAAGTGGATCTCGGTGTGCACTATTAAAGGCACTGTGGTGATGTCGGGATACCATTCCACCAGAGAAAAAGAAAAATATATATGCATGTGTGTGTGTACATGCCTCCCTCTGTGTGTGTGTGTGTGTATGTGCATATGTGTATGTGGCTGCCTGTGTATGTTGGTGTGTGGTATGTATAGTGTGTATGTATATTGTGGAGGGTTGTGTGTGTGTGTGTGTGTGTGTGTGTGTGTGTGTTTGTGGTGTTGTTTGGTTCATTTCAAGATTGATTCCTAGAGGTACTCACCTTAGATTTATTGTCTGTACTCATACAAGGGATAATTGTTCTTGAAAGGTATCAGAAGATGCTGTGGGTTAGGGGCATGGCTCAGACAATGAACTTTTGCCATGTAAGCATAACAATCTGAGTCTGATCACCAGAACCCATGAAAATACAGTAAAGCATTATGGCGTGCACTTTTAATCCCAGCACTGGACAGATAGAAACAGGAGTGGAGATTATTGACCTCCTAGCCTAGTACACTTGGGAGCTTCAGGGAAATGAAAGACCCAGTGTCACAAGGGCAACAACACTTGAGAGAAAACACCCAAATTGACTTTTAGCCTCCCGTATATGTATACCTGCATATATATATATATATATATATATATATATATATATATATATATATATACATACACATACAAAAAACAGAGAAGGAAGCAGAATAGAAAAGCATATGTGTTGGACATCATCTCAGCCTTTTCACCTATCATTTATTTTCCCACCATGATCACATTCGAAGCTCAATGGAGCAGAGCTGCTGTTAGACTGTTGGTGCTGTCAAATCAAAGGGTAACTTCCTAGTTCTTATGTTGGGCATCATGATACATAAGCAGCACTTGTGTGATGGGACTGGCTACAGTTACCTTAGAGGATGGGAGAAAGGCAGTCTAGAACCTAGTCCTTCACAGTTATGAAATCAGGGACATGACTAAAAATTCAACAGAAGATCTTCCAGATTGGTATTCTCATCTTGACTTCATTCTCTATTGTTTTCTCACTGACTATCTTTTGCCCCTCCCAAACCCCCCTCCTCAATGAACATCATGCTTCCTATCACCTAGAATTCCAGCACTAAACCATCACCTGACCACTAATGTCCTAGAAATCTTCTATCTACCTATTAAAAAGACTAACTGTCCTTCCTTATCACAGCACTGTAGAAGAATCCCCTTCCCCATCAGCATATTCGTATTTGTAGAAGCATTATACAGAGATGATGCAAGCGAGAAACTTGGGTGTCATACCTTCTCTACCTCTCTCTTACTCAATGACCAACTTCCACAGACCTGCCTAGTATACCTCACCATCCTTCTCTCTACCTTATTCTTAGAGGAGCAGTTTGAGTCTTCAGATATATTCACTGAAAGTAATGTCATCATCCCCTCACTAGTCTCTGTACCATCATGGATTTTTTTTCTTTCATTCCTTCCCATGTACCAACTCATAACTCTCCTGAAATGGTTTTTCTACAACATGAGTCAGGACATGATATACTTCTTCACAGTTCTCGAGAATTCCAAGCCCACGGTTTTAAACATATTTTAGCCACAGGAGTGATGACCATCCTACCTTCTCACTACCTTCTCAGATTCCATAACCTAGAAAACAAGCTGGACTGGGCTTCGTTCTGTATGCAGTGAGGTTCTGAATAAAGAAAATGAGAAGGAAAAGGAAAAGTTATATGAGCTACTTGATGTGTTCTCAGGTAGGTGTAGTAATTGGCTTTGTTACCTTATTGAGCCACAAAAAATTCACTAGGTTCTTATAATGATGTCTGAGAAAAAAAAACATTTATAAAGCAAACATAACCCCCATAGTGTGAGATATATATGTGTGTGTATGTATATGTGTATATGTATATCTATACATATACATATAGATATATGTATATCAAAGCTAAGATTATTCAGTTCACAATTTAAGGGGTAAAACTCTGTAAATGCACAGCACACACACACACACACACACACACACACACATACACACACACACACACACACACACACACACACACACACACTTGCAAAGCAAGACGTGCTCCTTGGCTGCTTTCCCAATATCATGCCCTCCCCTTTCCAACATGTTCTTCCAACCATGCCAAGCCAATTTCTTTTTCTCAGTGAAATATACTGCTTCCGACTCCATTTCCCTGAGGCAATTCTGCCTCCAGTATCTAAATATCCTCTTCTCCCAGCTTGCTGGTCAGTACAATAAAGAGAATTCCTTTCTCTGCCTATATCATTCTGCTATCTATTTTCTAAGTGATGATGTCCTGTAATCATTTGTGTAGCTGCCTCTTTTACTACATTTAGAAGGGTTTTGAAGTTGGGGAATGATATTTACGTATTTATAGTGCCAAAATCGCTGGATATACATTCCAACAGTGCTATACTATGAGTCTAAAAGACCATTCTTTTTTATATAGTAGTTTCACATATAAGTTATCCAATTGAAGCCAAACCTGGTGACTGATAAGAAAAGGTTTTGATGAAGAGATCAAAAGGCTCATACTTGCAATTAGAGGCAGCCCAATACTCATGACCATTTGACAGCCAAAAATTTCAGAGGCAACTGGGCCGAAATGCTGCATAAATGGATCATGTCAGCTCTAATATAAACAGTTGGTGCTCTTAAACGAGGAGAAATTATTTGAATTACAGTGATTGCCTCATTCCTGTGAATTCCCTCAGCAGCAACACAATCTGTTCACCCAAAAGGGGCTTTTGAAAAGCATCCCACATTTTAAGGTGGTGTTTCACATGATGAATAAATTCACTCAGAAACATCTGTTAAGGTAGTTTCTACAAGGCAGAAATGATTTTCTTAAGAGGAGTGAATTGCATAAAGTACTTCTTGGTTATACAAATAGTGTATGACAGTTGAAATCCTCATGACCTTCTCAAAGGACATACAGCAACAAGTAGGTCAAGGGGGGGGGGAAGCCCAGAGTTTACATTTACTGAGTGCCAAATTTCTGTGCTTTGAGTTATTATTTCATTTGTGTTTCAGTACATTATTTTGTTTACTCCAAATGGTACATGCTTGTAGCTTCTTGAATGTATTATTCTATTTCTACCTCTATCATCTGTTCTATATTCCTCATCCTTCTCTCATTCTAGAAAGATCTTTTTACCCCTTTAAGCCATTGAACAGATGTCTTACGTACCAGAACTCCAGCTTCAGCTTCCTTCAGTTTCCTTCAGCTTCCTTGAGCTCCCTTGCCTGTGCTCTCAGCAGCATCCTGAACACATCTCCATGTCACTGATGTTCTATCATGATTGGAAAGGTATGGCAGATGCAGGGAAACAGTGTTGGCAGGAGCAGAAATCTGGCTCCTCATATTTTCATACATACACAAGATACAGAAAGACAGAGAGACAGAGACAGACAGACAGAAAGAGGCAGAAAGTGGATGAGGCTATAGACCCTTAAAGCCCACCACCTCCAATATCATGCTTCCTCCACCAGGACTGCACTTATTAAAGGTTCCAAAACCTCTCCTAACTAGTGCTACTAATTAAGGGCCACGTGTTCAACTACATGAGCTGACGGGGGACATTTCTCATTTAAACAAACACACATTCATTATTTCATCATATGGGATTTATGTCTCTGGAGAGAACCCTGACTAATATACATGTCTTTTTAAGAAGGTAAATTCTATAAAATTACCCACAATATTTTATGAAAATCAGGAATGATGAATTGGGATCACTGACTAAAAACTCTTCGTAAATCTTCGTGTGAGTAGTCCACAATAACTTTATATAAAGAATATCAAACACTTGTCTAACTCAGATACATAAGTTAAGCATTAATTCTTTTTATGACTCATACATTTGGACTTACACAACTAGAGCACTGCTGTACTCTAATAAATAAGAGAAAGGAGGCTTTCATCCCACTCTCTGGCAGACTCGAAGAGCATTAAAAATACTATATTTTAAAATGCCACCTCACTGGTCTGTCAAAGAAATATTATATGGTAGATTTATGAGCTGCAGTGTAACTCAAAATCCTTGATTTGTACAGTAAATATTATTTTTCCCTCTGAAGCACCATGCAGTTTGGAATTCTCAGTATCAGCACCTATGAAAAGTCAGATAACACAGTCACTACACACATATAAATAAGTTTTCCATGGTTGGCTTAGCTTTTTTTTTTTTTTCCTCTCTTCACCTTCAAGGGCTTACAAAGTGCTCCCATACATCTATTTTTAAAACTGTACTGTTTTCTATCCATTTGATTGATTCAGGCTGACAGCTCTTGGGAGAGAATAGAATATTCACCATCAAGGATCCCCCTCTTCTTGAAATAATTTTCACCTTGACGTACAGTGTAATGTATTTAATTCGTCTCTGCTTTGTGCCATGGGCTGCATCTTATTATCTTCTTCCTACCTGTTAACCATTTGCAAGTTAAATTTCATTTTAGACCTCTAATCTTAAAATTAAGAAATATAGTTACATCACCTTGGATTTGGCCACAGGAAAAAAACAAACAAACAAACAAACAAAACCAATCTAGGTCTGTTGAGGGTGAACGAACTTACCATAGGAAGTTAAGAGATATATTCAAGTCCAGGAAAGGGAAAGTCAGGGAACTTGATCAAAAAATACAGGAGTCACAGAAATTACCATCAAGTGATCCAGGTAAAAGGGTCTGGATTTCTCTTTTACTTTTTCATTAATCAATGTATTTATTTATTCACTTTACATCCCAATCGCAGCCTCCTCCTTTTGGTCCCCCCCAACACAGCCCTTCCTCCCAACCCTTCTCCTCTGAAAAGGGGGAGGCCCCACCAAGGCACGAGTCATCACTGCAGGACTAGGTGCATCCTCTCCCACTGAGGCCAGACAAGGTGGCTCAGTTAGGGGAATGGGATCTACAAGCATGAAACAGAAGAGGACAGTCTTAAAGGGCAAATTTGCAGCTTCTGTCACCTGCTTTCAACTCCCACTGAAAGACAGTAGCAATCCAATTTTTAAAACAAGAATCCTGATTGTAAGGGGAAACAAGAAATGTGGTTGTTATTAGCCCAGAAGTTTGGAATACAGGAAGAACAACCCACAAACCACAAGAAACTTAAGAAGAAGGAAGACCAAAAGGTGGACATTTCATTCCTTCTTAAAGGGGGGAACCAAATACCCACGGAAGAAGTGACAGAGATTAACTATGGGGCAGAGACGGAAGGAAGGACAATTCAGCCTAAATATAGCTATCTCCTGAGAGGCTCTGACAATACCTGACTAATACAGATGTAGAGGCTCACAGCCATTCATTGAACTGAGTACACGGTCCCCAATGAAGGAGTCAGAGAAAGGTTCTATGGAGCTGAAGGGTTCACAGCCCCTTAGGACGAACAACAATTACTAACTAGTACCCTCAGAGCTCCCAGGGACCCAACCACCAACCAAGGACTATACATGGTAGGACTGATTGTTTTGGCAGCATGTGTATAGTAGAGGATTGCAAATTTGATCATCAATAGGAGGAAAGGACCTCGGCCTTGTGAAGGTTCTGTGCCCCAGTGTAGGGGAATGCCAGGGCCAATAAGTGGGAGAGGATGGGGTGGCAGGCATGGGGAGGGGGGAGGCAACAGGGGTTTCTTCTTGTTGTGTTTGTTTGTTTGTTTGTTTTTTGGAGGGGAAACTGAGAAAAGAGAAATTTACATGTGAATAAAGAAAATATCTAGGAAGAAGAAGAAGAAGAAGAAGAAGAAGAAGAAGAAGAAGAAGAAGAAGAAGAAGAAGAAGAAGAAGAAGAAGAAGAGGAAGAAGGAATGTGGTTTCTACTCTTTCCACCCTGTAACACTGGAGATTCTTAAAAGGGCAAGAAAGGTACTTAGTATCCATAGTCAGTATGTGGACAAGTATAGTAAAAGTACATCAGTGCATAAAGAGTTCACTCACTCAGTGCAGTTAATTCCAAGACAGAAACAAATGGATTTGACAGCATTGGGAGGGGGGACAAAAATGACTAAAAGAAAAATGGGAAACAGAAAAGAAGATAAAGCTAGCCTCATATCACATTATCAAAATACTGTTATGCTTAGGGTTGGAGAGGTGGCTTGGTAGTTAAGAATACATACTGCTCTAAAAGAGAACCTGAGTTCTATTGGCAGCACCTATTTCAGGCAGCAGCCTGGAGCTAGAGTTACAGGCTGCTGCACTAACATGCACATAAGCCCACACAGAAACACACATATACATAATTTAAAACTAATACAAATAAATATTTTTTTACTGCTATGCTAAATGGGAGCTCTAGTTCACCAGAAAAGCAGGGAGGAAAGACAGATGCAACTATAAAAGGTAGAATATGCATAGATACCATTTCCTTTGTTGAGTCTTATTCCTGAAGGTGCTTGCCTCATATTCTAGTCTCTGTTCATACATGGGAAGTTGGGTTTCTAAGATGGCAGAAGGGATCTCAAAGAAGAATGCAGAAAGGTAAGAAAGGTACATGCTTGAGTTAGAGTCACATAAGTGTGAGCACAGCCTGATTTTGCAGGAAGCTTTCTATCTCTGCCACAGCTGAAAATCAAAGATCGAGCTAGCCAGGATAATGAAGGTACTACTGACATCAGTAAGAGTTACTATTTCCCCTGAAATTCTTTACTGGATCACTCTAGAAAGAGTCTGTCGTCTCCACTTTCTAACCACTCGTTTATTTTTAACCCACTGTGGTGGAGTTTCAAGCTCAGGGAAGGAAAGTTGCTGTTTTTTGGGTTGTATTGATGTTTCCATATCAGGTGTCACTTCTTAGATCTTACGTTTGGGAGCAATTGCTACACAGGGTACATTTCTGTCATGAGACTGGATCAGAACACCTGGACTTTAAGGACCATAAAATATGACTTGTGCTCAAAACAGTCATTTTGCCTAAGTGAACAGAGACAAGAGTAGTCTAAGCAGGTATGGAAAGCACTTACTTAGTACCCATCTGAGCCCTAGCATCTGTTCTTCCAATATGATATTAGAAGTCTTTTTTTTTCCTCTGAAGACTTCCCATTTTCCCAAATCTCTAATTACATTGCTAGGAAATACCTTGGGCTTTCATTAACAAATATCGGAGCAGGAATAGTTAGCAGCCAGCCGACCACAGATGGATAGACAAACAGGCTACAGAATCTGTGATGGGGAAAGGTGCCACCAGAAGTGATTAAGGACAGCCATTCATAACAAGTCTGCCCTACTTCTCAATCTGCTGTAGGTCTAGACTATATGCCAGTACCATCTCCCACAACTCTGGAAAATGTGCTTCCTTACTTCACTGCCATTCATTTTCATTGTTCCTTCTTGGCCTTTTCTATTTGTATGTGTTAATGAAGAAAACCTTTTACTGCAAAACTATTGGTGTTTTCTTTCCAAAACCAAATTGGAGTACTTATTAATGATGAGTTTGTATAAGGGTTGAAATACTCTAGTCAAGTGAGGAGGACCCAACATCTGTCCCAACACCCAGAGTAACTGGGACCAGTGGGACCAGGCACATAGGAACTCGGCCAGCCAGTAGCTCTGGTTCTTTCCTGTTTCTCTGGGCTGGCGTCCTGAGCAGACCTTGGGCACAAGCTCTGCAGCCAGTCCCACATCACCCAGAGGAAGCTGCTGCACTCCCAGGTGCTCTAACAAGCCCAGGATCACAGGATCCTAGAATCACAGGATCCCAGAGACAGCCTGACTCTGAGGAGTTCTGATACAACCAGGATATCAGGAAGAACAGGCTCCAGTCAGAATTAGCAAGGGCAGGTAGCACTAGAGATAACCAGATGGCAGCGGGGGGGGGGCAGAGTAGATGAAAATAAACAACACAAACCAAGGTCACTTGGCATCATCAGAACCCAGTTCTCCCACCATAGCAAGTCCTGAACACACCATTACACCAGAAAAGCAAGATTCAGATATAAAATCACTTCTCATGGTGATGATACAGGATTTTAAGAAAGACATAAATAGCACCCTCAAAGAAATACAGAAGAACACAGGTAAACAGCTAGAAGCCCTTCAAGAGGAAACACAAAAATCCCTTAAAGAACTACAGGAAAACACAATCAAACAGGTGAAGGAAATGAGCCAAACCATCCAGAATCTAAAAATGGAAATAGAAACAATAAAGAAAACAGAAAGAGAGACAACCTTGGAGATAGAAAACCTAGGAAAGAAATCAAGAGTCATAGATGCAAGCATCACCAACAAAATACAAGAGATAGAAGACAGAATCTCAGAGGCAGAAGATACCATAGAAAACATTGACACAACAGTCAAAGAAAATGCAAAAAGCAAAAAGCTCCTAACGCAAAACATCCAGGAAATCCAGGACACAATGAGAAGACTAAATCTAAGGATAATAGGTATAGAAGAGAGTGAAGATTCCCATGGTAATGGGCCAGTAACTATCTTTAACAAAATTGTAGAAGAAAACTTCCCTAACCTAAAGAAAGAGATGCCCATGAACATACAAGAAGCCTACAGAACTCCAAATAGACTGGACCCGAAAAGAAATTCCTGCTGTCACATAATAATAAAAACACCAAATGCACTAAACAAAGAAGAATTTTAAAAGCAGTAAGGGAAAAAGGTCAAGTAACATATAAAGGCAGGCCTATCAGAATTACACCAGACTTCTCACTAGAGACTATGAAAGCTAGAAGATCCTAGGCAGATGTCATACAGACCCTACAAGAACACAAATGCCAGCCCAGGCTACTATACCCAACAAAACTTTCAATTACCATAGATGGAGAAAACAAGATACTCCATGACAAAACAAGATTTACACAATACCTTTCCACAAATCCATCCCTATAAAGGATAATAGATGGAAAACATCAAAATAAGGAGCAAAACTACACCCTAGAAGAAACAAGAAAGTAATCTTTCAACAAATCCATACAAATCTAATTCCACTTCTTACAGCAAAAACAACAGGAAGTGACAATTACTTTTTCTTAATATCTTAATATGAAAATTAATATTACCAACATATCCTAATCAATTGAAATCCAAAAATATGAGGGATTAGAAATTTGTTGATTGTCATTCAATGGTCTTGCTAATTTGGTAATTGGAGAAATAGGTCCAATATTGTACAATCTATATGCACTTTCAGCTTGTTTGTTCATGACAGTGGCTGTGTGCAACATAAGGGTCTTGAAATCTTGCTTCTCCTATCTCAGCCTCTCTATTAGTAGTATTATTTATTTCATGTTTTTACACTATACTATGGTTTTCAAAACAGCTTATATATCTCAAAAGTATTTGTATACCCGAAAGAAACATAGACAATTAATTAGGAAGGTGGCTCATAAGAGAACAACAGAGTGACACTGAATGCTTTGCTTGACATTTGTAACTCTTGTATCAAGTTTGAAGAAGAGGACTTTATAAGTTACTCTTTCTCTGAGATGAATGCTTTTCCAAATTATCACAGCTAGTGAACCAAATTCTTACCCTCACATAATGTCTGTGCCACCTTCCAAGCAGAACCATTGTTCATTCAAACAATAGGTGAACGACTTTATGGACAGACCATCTTATTACATACACCATTTCTTAAATGAATGTAACCTGTTCTCTGTGAGCAGAGAA